>OZ022459.1:0-54917 GCA_963989345.1 Clangula hyemalis
GCTGGGGGAGGGTTAGGGATCCCTGGGGGGGGTTTGGGTCCATTAGGTGGGGTTTAGGGTCACCTGGGGGGGGGTTAGGGTCAGCTGGGGGGGTTTAGGGTCACTTGGGAGGGGGTTAGGGTCCCCTAGGGGGGGTGTAAGTGTCCCTGGGAGAGGTTAGGGTCACTTGGGGGGGGGATTAGGGTCACTTAAGGGGGTTTAGGGTCACCTAGGGGGAAGTTTAGGGTCCCCTGGGGGGATTTTAGGGTCACTTAGGGGGGTTTAGGGTCACCTGGGGGGGGGTTAGGGTCCCCTGGGGGGGTTTAAGGGTCCCCTGGGGGGAGTTTAGGGTCACTTAGGGGGGTTTAGGGTCACCTGGGGGGGGGTTAGGGTTCCTTGGGGGGGATTTAGGGTCCCCTGGGAGGGTTCAGGGTCCCCTAGGGGGAGTTTAGGGTCACTTAGGGGGGTTTAGGGTCACCTGGGGGGGGGGGGGGTTAGGGTTCCCTGGGGGGGTTTAAGGGTCCTCTGGGGGGGGTTAGTGTCCCCGGGAGGGGTTAGGGTCACTTGGGAGGGGTTAGGGTCACTTGGGGGGGATTTAGGGTCACTTAAGGGGGTTTAGGGTCACCTAGGGGGAAGTTTAGGGTCCCCTGGGGGGAGTTTAGGGTCTCTTAGGGGGGTTTAGGGTCACCTGGGGGGGGGGGTAGGGTTCCTTGGGGGGGGTTTAGGGTCCCTGTGAGGGTTTAGGGTCACTTAGGGGGGTTTAGGGTCACCTGGGGGGGTTTAGGGCCTCCTGGTGGCTTTTTTTTGGGGGGGGTCCTGGGGTGTCCTGAGGGATTTTGGGGGGTCCAACGTCCTGTGGCAGAGCTGGGGGGGCCCAGGGGGGATTTTGGGGTGCCCTGGGGGGGGTTTAGGGCTTCACGAGGGATTTGAGGGGGGGTCCTGGGGGTTTTTGAGGCGCTCACCCCCCTTCCCCCCCCCTTTCCAGACGAGTCCTGCCGGCGGTAACCCCAGCCCTGGGGGGGGGTCTCGCTGGTGGGACCCCCCCTAACGGGGCAGGACGCGCGGAGCCCCCTCCCCACGGACCCCGACCCCAAGATGTGGCTGGGAGGGGGGGGGGGGGGGGCACAGCTTCCCCCCCCCCACCCCCCCCCTTTTTTATAGCTTTCTTTTTTAATTAGCAGCATCGAGGGGGGGGGGGGGGGGGGATTTTCCTTAACGAGGTTTTTAGCCTAATTAAGGGCTTTTTATAGCCGGGGGGGGGGGAGGAGGGGGGGGGGGGATTTGTCAGTATTGGGTCAGCCGGAGGTGGCCCAGTTAGGAACTGGGCCAAGCCCAGTTTGGGACTGGGCCAACTGGGGCCAAAGCCAAGCAGTATTAATGGAGGGGGGGGGGGGTAATGGGGGGGTGGGGGGGGATTGTGGGCGGGGCTTTTTTTTGTAGGCGGGGCCACGGACGGAGGCGGGGCTTCCTGGTTTGTGGGGGGGGGGCTGGGGGGGGCTTCATGATGCGGTTTTGGGGGGGGGGAGGCGATGATGGAAGGGGGGGGGGTGAGGAAGAGGAGGGTGAAGGGGCACAAAATGGCCGGCGGGGGGTAGGCCGCAGCCTGCGGCCTGGTCCTGTTGCTATGGAAACGCAGCCTGCGGCCTGGTGGTGTTGCTATGGAAACGCAGCCTGCGGCCTGGTGTTGTTGCTATGGAAATGAAGCCTGCGGCCTGGTCCTGTTGCTATGGAAACACAGCCTGCGGCCTGGTCCTGTTGCTATGGAAACGCAGCCTGCGGCCTGGTGTTGTTGCTATGGAAACGAAGCCCGCGGCCTGGTCTTGTTGCTACGGAAACGAAGCCCACGGCCTGGTGTTGTTGCTATGGAAATGAAGCCTGCAGCCTGTTCCTGTTGCTATGGAAACGCAGCCTGCGGCCTGGTGTTGTTGCTATGGCAACGAGGCCCTAGGCCTAGCCCTGTCACCATGGCAACGCAGCCTGCGGCCTGCTCCTGTAGCCATGGTGTTTGAGCCTGCGGCCTGGCCCTGTTGCCATAGCAACGCAGCCTGCGGTCCTGTACCCTAAAAAACGACAATAAAAAAGAGACAACGGTGGCCGTGCCGAGTCGGGGTGCCACGGCGGGGCTGGGGTCTGTCTTTACTACTGGGGGGGGGGGGCTCATTTTTTGCAGCGGGGGGGGTCGGTTTGTACGGCAGAGCAGCTTTGCTCATTTCGCTGCGCGCCTCCACGAGGTATTACGGTAAAGGCAGCGGGCGCGGCGCATGCGCGCGACGCCGTGAAGGAGGGGGCGGCGCATGCGCAGCCCGCGGCGGCGGCCTGCCAAGATGGCGGCGGCGGCGGGGGGGCAGGCGGCGCTGGAGCGCTGGGTGTCCGGGGAGCTGCAGGAGCTGCTGGGGCTCAGCGGCCGCCACGTCCCCGCCTTCCTGGTGGCCCTGGCGCGGCGGAGCCGCAGCGCCGAGGAGCTGCTGGAGCGGCTGCGCGACACCGAGGCGCTGCGGGTGGAGGAGCCGCGCGTGCGGGCCTTCGCCCGGGAGCTCTGGGGGAAGGTGGGCGGGGCTTCCGGCGGAAGGGGGCGGGGAGAGTGAGGGGACTTCCGGTGGGCGGGGCTCCAGGTGGGGGGGGCGTGGTTTGGGTGGGAGGGGCGGGGCTTGAGGGGGAAGGGGGCGATGGTGGGGGCTGGAGGGGGCGTGGCCTGAGAAGGGGCGTGGCTTGAGAGGGGGCGTGGCTTAGGGGTTGTGGGCGGGGCTTATGGGGAGGCTTGGGTGGTTGGGGGCGGGGCTTGGTGGGTGGGGGGCGTGGCCACAGTGGGCGTGGCCTCATTGGGCGTGGTTCGGGAGGGGCTTCGGTGATGGGTGGGCGTGGTTTGAGGGTGGGAGGGGCTGGGGGCGGGGCTTAGAGGAGGCAGAGGTGGGGGCTTGAAGGTGATTGGGGGCAGGGCTTGGAGTGGGAGGAGCCAACGAGTAGGGGGCGGGGCTTAAATGAGGCGTGGCTTATGGAAGGGGGCGTGGCTTGCATAATTAGAAGGGGAGGGGCCTGTTTGGATGGGGGCGGGGCTTCGAGTGATAAGGACAGGGGCTGTTGGATACGGAGTGGGTGGAGTCTCAGGCAGGTGGGCGTGGCCTGCAGGGCCGTGGGCGTGGCTTCACACGAGGGGGGCGTGGCCAGCAGGAGAGTGGGCGGGGCTTGTGGGCCAGAGCAGCATCGAGGCAGAGGGGGATAACCAATGGAGGGGGTGGTGGTTACAAAGGGGGCGTGGCCTCATTTGGGGGGCGTGGCCTAACGGGAGGGGGCGTGGCCTAACGGGAGGGGGCGTGGCCTCGCCCAGGGGCCGTTCCCTGACGTTTTTTCCCCCCCAGGTCCCCCGGGACCCCCCCCGGGAGCCCCCCGGGCGGGCGGCCGAGAGGGCGGCGCTGGAGCTGCAGCGGCGCAGCCAAGGCTACCGATTGGTGGAGAGCGACGAGGAGGCGGGGCCTGGCCCTGGCCCCGCCCCCGACATGGCCGCCCGCCGCCGCCGCCGCCACCACCTCCGGCGCCGCCGCTCCGAGTCCCCCGAAGCCTCCAGCCCCTCGCCCCCGCCGCCGGCCCCGTGAGTACCCCCCCCGTTAGTGGGGTCCCCCTCATTAATTGGGGTCTGACCCCGTTAATTGGGGTCCCCCTCATTAATTGGGGTCCCCCTTGGTTATTGGGGTCTGACCCTATTAATTGGGGTCCCTCTAGTTATTGGGGTCTCCCCAGTTATTGGGCTCTGACCCTATTAGTTGGGGTCCCCCTCATTAATTGGGCTCCCCCCTATTAATTGGGGTCCCCCCTGGTGTGGGGTCTGACCCCATTAATTGGGGTCCCCCCCATTAATTGGAGTCCCCCCGGTTATTGGGGTCTGAACCCATTAATTGGGGTCCCCCTCATTAATTGGGGTCCCCCTTGGTTATTGGGGTCTGACCCTATTAATTGGGGTTCCTCCAGTTATTGGGGCCCCCCTAGTTATTGGGGTCTGACCCTGTTAATTGGGGTCCTTCTCATTAATTGGGCTTCCCATGGTTTTTGGGGTCTGACCCTATTAATTGGGGTCCCCCTAATTAATTGTCGTACCCCCCATTAATTGGGGTCCCCTCGGTTATTGGGGTCTGACTCCGTTAATTGGGGTTCCCCTCATTAATTGGGGCTCCCCTGGTTATTGGGGTCTGACCCTGTTAATTGGGGTCCCCCATTAATTAGGGACCCCCCAGTTATTGGGGTCCCCCCGGTTATTGGGGTCTGACCCTATTAATTGGGGTCCTTCTCATTAATTGGGGTCTCCCCAGTTATTGGGTCTGACTCCGTTAATTGGGGTTCCCCCCATTAATTGGGGTCCCCGCGGTTATTGGGGTCTGACCCTGTTATTTGGGGTCCCCATCATTAATTGGGGTCCCCCTTGGTGATTGGGGTCTGACCGCGTTAATTGGGGTCCCCCCCACTAATTTGGGGTCCCCTTAAACTTTTAGGATCTCCCTAAACTTTTAGGGTCACTTAAACTTTTGGGGTCCCCTTAAACTTTTGGTGATCCCCTTAAACTTTTAGGCTCTCCTTAAAATTTTAGGATCCATTAAACTTTGAGGAGCCCCTTAAACTTTTGGGATCCCTTTAAACTTTTGGGATCCCCTTAAACTTTTGGGATCCCTTTAAACTTTTGGGATCCCCTTAACCTTTTAGGCTCCCCTAAACCTTTCCACCCCCTTCCCTCCGTACTGAACCCGCGACCGCCTCCCTCCCTCCCTAACCCCTTTTAGGGCCCTCCCTTTGATCCGAAACTCTCAGAAACTTTTAGGATCCCCCCAACTTTTATAGGGCCCCGGACCCCGCTGAGGAGCCGGAGGCGGAATGGGAAGCGTCGGAGCGCGAGCGCCTGCGGGACCTGGAGGAACGGGACGCCTTCGCCGAGCGCCTCCGCCGCCGCGACCGCGACCGCACCCGCCACGTCCTCGCCCGCCCCGACGCCAAGGTTCACCCCTTTTGGGGTCTTTATGGGGCCGGGGGGGAAGGGGGGGGGGGTTTGGGGTCCCCTGTGTGGGGTGTGGGGTCCCTGGGGTGGGTTTTGGTTGGTTACGGGGGGTTTGGGGGCGTCCTGATGAGCTTCTGGGGGGGGTTCAGGGTGGGATTTGGGGTGCTTGGGTGGGATTTGGGGTGTCTGGGGGGAGTTGGGGGGTTCTTGGGTGGGATTTGGGGTGCTTGGGTGGGATTTGGGGTGTCTGGGGGGAGTTGGGGGGTTCTTGGGTGGGATTTGGGGTGCTTGGGTGGGATTTGGGGTGTCTGGGGGGACTTGGGGGGTTGCTGGAGTGGATTTGGGGTCCTTGGGTGGGATTGGGGCTCTTGGATGGGATTTTGGGGATCCTAGTTGGGATTTTGGGGGTCTCTGGATGGGATTTTGGGGCTCTGGGATGGGATTCTGGGGCTCCTGGATGGGGTTTTGGGTGTTTCTGGTTGGGACTGGAGATCTTGAATGGGATTTGGGAGCTCCTGGATGGGATTTTGGGGGGTCCTTGGGTGGGACTGGGGCTCCTGGTTGGGATTTTGGGGGTCTTGAATGGGATTTTGAGGGTCTGTGGTTGGGACTAGGGGCTTTGGGATGGGATTTGGGGGCTCTGGGATGGGATTTGGGGGCTCCTGGATGGGATTTTGGGTGTTTCTGGTTGAGATTGGGGCTCTTGGATGGGATTTTCAGGGTCTTGGATAGGATTTTGGGGTCTCTGCTTGGGACTGGGAGCCCTCACCCACCTCCCACTTAAGATTTGGGTTCCCTGTGTGTGCGACCTGAGCTTTTTTGGGTCCTATTAGGGTTTTTCTCTCTCCTTAACTAAATCCATCCTCGTGATCCCCTTTCCCCTCCCCCCAGGCATACGAAGAAGCTCAAAAACGCCTCAAAGTCGCCGAAGAAGACCAAAAAACCATGGTGAGCCCCCAAAACATCCCACGGGGGCGACATCCCCGGAATCCTCCCGCCCCGCCAACCCTTCCCCCTTCGTCCCCAGGTCCCCGAGCTGCGGAAGAAATCCCGCCGGGAATATTTAGCCAAGAGGGAACGGGATAAACTGGAGGAGCTGGAGGCCGAGATCGCCGACGAGGAATATCTCTTCGGGGAGGAGACGTTGACGGGCGCCGAGCGGCGCGAGCTCGAGTACAAGCGGCGCGTGCGGGACCTGGCCCGCGAGTACAAGCGGGCGGGCGAGAAGGAGAAGCTGGAGAAGAGCAACCGCTACTACATGCCCGAGGAGACGCGGGGGAAGGTGAGAAAAAGGGGTTTGGGGGCGGGTTTGGGGTGGTTTGGGGACTCTTGGCGCAGAAAATCCATGGGATGAGTGGGTTTCAAGGGAGGTTTGGGGCTCTCGGCAAAGAAAATCCATGGGGTGGGTGGGTTTTGGGGTGATTTGAGGGCTCTTGGCACATAAAATCCATGTATTGGGGGGTTTGGGGGTGATTTGAGGGGTCTTGGCGCAGAAAATCCATGGGATGAGTGGGTTTCAAGGTAGGTTTGGGGCTGTAGGCACATAAAATCCATGGGGTGGGTGGGTTTTTGGGTGGTTTTGGGGTTCCTGACGCATAAAGTCCATGCGATTTGTATATTTTGGGGTGATTTTGGGACTCTTGGCAAAGAAAATCCATGGGATGAGTGGGTTTTGGGGTGGTTTTAGAGCTCTCAACAAAGCAAACGCAAGGGATATGTGGGTTTTGGGGTGGTTTGGGGGCTCCTGGCACAAAAAATGCATGGAACGTGTGGTTTTTGGGGTGGTTTTGGGGCTCTTGGCACAAAAAATCCATGGGATATTTGGGTTTTGGGTCCCTTTTGTGTCTTTCACCGTAGCGAAACCCCAAAACACGCATTTTTCACGCCGTTTTCGCAGCTCTTCCCCCCCCGCCAACCCTCGGATAAGCCGGTTTCGGGTCGTTTTCTCCCTTTTTACCCCTTCCCCTAGAAAATCCCAGAACGTGAGGAGCCGGGGATGGAAGAGGAGCGCCTGGCCCCGCGGGACGAGCAGCGGCGCTGGGAGGAGGAGCGCATGGGGGCGGCCGCCCTGCGGTTCGGGGCGCGCGACGCCGCCCGCCGCCGGCCCTCCCGCGACTACGACTTCGTGCTGGAGGAGGACGAGATGATCCAGTTCGTCAGCGCCGTGCAGATGCAGGGCACCGAGCCCGACAAGGTGGGCTTGGGGGGGGTTTGGGGGTGCTGGAGGGGGTCCTAGGGGCACTGGGAGGCATCTGGGAGTGATGGAGGGGGGATTTGGGGTCCTGGAGGGGGTCCCAGGGGTGCTGGGATGGAGCTGGGGGTGATGGAGGGGGGATTTGTGGTGCTGGAGGGGGGATTTGGGGTCCTGGAGGAGGTCCCAGGGGTGCTGGGGGACACCTGGGAGTGATGGAGGGGGGATTTGGGGTGCTGGAGGGGGTCCTAGGGGTGCTGGGAGGGACCTGGGAGTGATGGATGGCAGATTTGGGGTGCTGGAGGGGGTCCCAGGGGTGCTGGGAGGCATCTGGGAGTGATGGAGGAGGGATTTGGGGTGCTGGAGGGGGTCCTAGGGGCACCTGGGTGTGAATAAGGGGGGATTTGGGGTGGTGGAGGTGGTCCCAGAGATGCTACAAAGGGTTTAGAGGTGCTGGAGGAGGGCCCAGGGGTGCTGGGAGGGAACTGGGAGTGATGGAGGGGGGATTTGGGGTGCTGGAGGGGGGATTTGGGGTCCTGGAGGAGGTCCCAGGGGTGCTGGGATGGAGCTGGGAGTGATGGAGGGGGGATTTGGGGTGCTGGAGGGGGTCTTAGGAGTGCTGGGAGGGACCTGGGAGTGATGGAGGGGGGATTTGAGGTGATGGAGGGGGGATTTGGGGTGCTGGGGGGAGTCCCAGAGATGCTACAAAGGGTTTAGAGGTGCTGGAGGGGGTCCCAAGGGTGCTGGAGGGGGTCCCGAAGGTGCTGGGAGGGACCTGGGAGTGATGGAGGGGGGATTTGGGGTGCTGGAGGGGGTCCCAGGGGCACTGGGAGGCACCTGGGAGTGATGGAGGGGGGATTTGGGGTGATGGAGGGGGGATTTGGGGTCCTGGGGGGGGTCCCAAGGGTGCTGAGAGACACCTGGGAGTGATGGAGGGGGGATTTGGGGTGATGGAGGGGGTTTTGAGGGCCCTGGGGACCATAAATAGGGGATTTGTGGTGCTGGAGAGGACCTAGGGGTGGCCAAGAGGGGATTTGGGTTGGCCAAGGGGGAATTTGGGGTGGAAAAGAAGGGATTTAGGTGGTGAAGAGGGGATTTAGGGTAGCAAAGAGGGGATTTGGTGCGACAGAGAAGGGATTTATGTAGCGAATAGGGTATTTGGGGTAACAAGGAAGGAATTTGGGGTAGCCAAGAGGGGATTGAGGTGGCCAAGAAGGGATTGGGTTGGCCAAGAGGGGATTTGGGGTGGAAAAGAAAGGATTTGGGGCCGCCAAGAGGGGATTTGGGGCCGCCAAGAGGGGATTTGGGGTGGCCAAGAGGGGATTTGGGGTGGCCAAGGGGGGTTTTGGGTTGGCCAAGAGGGGATTTGGGGCAACCAAGAGGGGATTTAGGTATCCAAGAGGGGATTTGGAGTGGCCAAGAGGGAATTTGGGTTAGCTAAGAGTGGATTTAGGTGGCAAAGAGTGGATTTGGGGCGGAAAAGAGTGGATTTGGGATGGCCAAGATGGGATTTGGGTTGGCCAAGAAGGGATTTGGGATGGCAAAGAGGGGATTTGGGTTGGCCAAGGGGGGATTTGGGGTGGAAAAGAAGGAATTTGGGGCAACCAAGAGGGAATTAGAGGTGGCAAAGAGTGGATTTAGGTGAAGAAGAGTGGATTTAGGTGTCCAAGAGGGGATTTGGAGTGGCCAAGATGGGATTTGGGGCAACCAAGAGGGGATTTGGGTTGGCCAAGAGTGGATTTAGGTGGCCGAGAGGGGATTTGGGGTGGAAAAGAAGGGATTTAGGTGTCCAAGATGGGATTTGGGTTGGCCAAGAGGGGATTTGGGTTGGCCAAGATGGGATTTGGGTTGGCCAAGAGGGGATTTGGGTTGGCCAAGATGGGATTTAGGTGGCCAAGATGGGATTTGGGTTGGCCAAGAGGGGATTTGGGTTGGCCAAGAGGGGATTTGGGGTGGCTGAGAGGGGATTTGGAGCGCCGGAGGCTACACCGGGACTTCAGACCATCCACGGGGCGCTGCCGGGGAGGACGCCGCGGCCTCGGGGTGGGTTATGGGGCCAAAAATCGGCGTCTTGGGGTCTGCAGGAGGCGCCGGCGGCGGTGCCGGAGGCGGAGAGGCGGCGGCAGTCGGCGCAGGAGGCGCGGCGCAGCCTCCCCATCTTCCCCTACCGCGACGAGCTGGTGGCTGCCATCGCCCGCCACCAGATCCTGGTCATCGAGGGCGAGACGGGCTCGGGGAAAACCACCCAGATCCCCCAGTACCTGCACGAGGAGGTGAGCGGGAGCGGGGGCGGGGGGAGGCTGGGGGGGTAAATGAGGGGGTTTGGGGGCGTTGGGGGTGATGGAGAGGGGATTAGAGGGGTAATTAAGGGGTTGGGGGGGTAAATGAGGGGATTTGGGGGGTAAATGAGGGGGTTTGCGGGGTAAATGAGGGGGTTTGGGGGTGTTCGGGGTAATGGGGAGGGGATTAGAGGGGTAGATAAAGGGGTTGGGGGGCACTGGGGGGGTGGTGGGGGGCTTATAAGGGAGGTGGGGGGGTAAATGAGGGGGTTTTGGGGTGTCGGGGGTGATGGGGAGGGAATTAGAGGGGTAGATAAAAGGGTTGGGGGGCACTGGGGTGGCAGTGGGGGGCTTATAAGGGAGGTGGGGGGGTAAATGAGGGGATTTGGGGGCTAAATGAGGGGGTTTGGGGGGTAAATGAGGGGGTTTGGGGGGTAAATGAGGGGGTTTGGGGACGTTGGGGGTAATGGGGAGGGGATTAGAGGGGTAGATAAAGGGGTTGGGGGGGTAAATGAGGGGATTTGGGGGTGTCAGGGGTAATGGGGAGGGGATTAGAGGGGTAGATAAGGGGGTAGGGGGTAAATAAGGGGGTTTGGGGGCAATAGGGAGGGAATTAGAGGGGTAGATAACGGGATTTGGGGGTTAAATGAGGGGGTTTGGGGGTAAATGAGGGGGTTTGGGGGGTAAATGAGGGGGGTTGGGGGGTAAATGAGGGGGTTTGGGGGCGTCGGGGGTAATGGGGAGGGGATTAGAGGGGTAGATAAAGGGGTTGGGGGGCACTGTGGGGGCAGTGGGGGGCTAAATGAGGGGGTTTGGGGGGTAAATGAGGGGGTTTGGGGGGTAAATGAGGGGGTTTGGGGGTGTCAAGGGTAATGGGGAGGGGATTAGAGGGGTAGATAAAGGGGTTGGGGGGGTAAATGAGGGGATTAGAGGGGTAAATGAGGGGGTTTGGGGGTGTTGGAGGTAATGGGGAGGGGATTAGAGGGGTAGATAAAGGGGTTGGGGGGCAGTGGGGGTCTTATAAGGGAGGTGGGGGGCTAAATGAGGGGGTTTGGGGGGTAAATGAGGGGGTTTGGGGGCGTTGGGGGTAATGGGGAGGGAATTAGAGGGGTAGATAAAGGGATTTGGGGGGTAAATGAGGGGGTTTGGGGGGTAAATGAGGGGGTTTGGGGGTAAATGAGGGGGTTTGGGGGCATTGGGGGTAATGGGGAGGGAGTTAGAGGGGTAGGTAAAGGGGTTGGGGGGGTAAATGAGGGGATTTGGGGGGTAAATGAGGGGGGTTGGGGGGTAAATGAGGGGGTTTTGGGGTGTCGGGGGTAATGGGGAGGGAATTAGAGGGGTAGGTAAAGGGGTTGGGGGGCACTGGGGGGGCAGTGGGGGGCTTGTAAGGGAGGTGGGGGGGTAAATGAGGGGGTTTGGGGGTAAATGAGGGGGTTTGGGGGTGTCGGGGGTAATGGGGAGGGGATTAGAGGGGTAGATAAAAGGGTTGGGGGGCACTGGGGGGGCAGTGGGGGGCTTATAAGGGAGGTGGGGGGGTAAATGAGGGGGTTTTGGGGTGTCGGGGGTGATGGGGAGGGAATTAGAGGGGTAGATAAAGGGGTTGGGGGTAAATAAGGGCGTTTGGGGGCAATAGGGAGGGAATTAGAGGGGTAGGTAAAGGGGTTGGGGGGGTAAATGAGGGGGTTTGGGGGGTAAATGAGGGGGTTTGGGGGCGTTGGAGGTAATGGGGAGAGGATTAGAGGGGTAGATAAAGAGGTTGGGGGGGTAAATGAGGGGATTAGAGGGGTAAATGAGGGGGTTTGGGGGGTAAATGAGGGGGTTTGGGGGGTAAATGAGGGGGTTTGGGGGGTAAATGAGGGGGTTTGGGGGCATTGGGGGTAATGGGGAGGGGATTAGAGGGGTAGATAAAGGGGTTGGGGGGCACTGGGGGGGCGGTGGGGGGCTGATAAGGGAGGTTGGGGGGGTAAATGAGGGGGTTTGGGGGGTAAATGAGGGGGTTTGGGGGCTAAATGAGGGGGTTTGGGGGCGTTGGGGGTAATGGGGAGGGGATTAGAGGGGTAGATAAAGGGGTTGGGGGGCAGATAAGGGAGGCTGGGGGGTAAACAAGGGGGTTTTGGGGCATAAGGGGGGCGTTAGGGGGCAGATAAAGGAGGTGGGGGGCACCAGGGAGGTTCTGGGGGGGGTAAATGAGGGGGTTTGGGGGGTAAATGAGGGGGTTTGGGGGTGTTGGGGGCAAATGGTGGGGGTAGATAAAGGGGTTGGGGGTAAATAAGAGAGGCGGGGGGGTAAATAATGGGGTTTGGGGGCATGGGGGGCAGTAGGGAGGAAACGAGAGGGGCAGATAAAGGGGTTGGGGGGCAGATAAGGGAGGTGGGGGGCAGATAAGGGAGGTGGGGGGGGTAAATAACGGTTCGGGGGGGGGGGGGCAATAGGGCACCGATAGGGGACGTGGGGCATTTATAGGGCGCATGGGGGGCATAGGGGAGCTGGGGGCAAATAAGGGGGCACGGGGGGCAATGGGAAGGCCCTGGGGGGGCGGAAGGGGACAGGGGGACCCCCCCCAGCTGTCCCCAACCCCCCCCTGTCCCCGTGTGTCCCCCCCTGTCCCCGTGTGTCCCCCCCCCCCCAGGGCTACACGCGGCAGGGGCTGAAGATCGGGATCACGCAGCCGCGGCGCGTGGCTGCCATGAGCGTGGCCGCCCGGGTGGCCGTGGAGATGGGCACCAAGCTGGGCAACGAGGTGCCACTGGGAGGGCACTGGGAGGGCACTGGGAGGCACTGGGAGGCACTGGGAGGCACTGGGAGGCGCTGGGGGGGCGTGGGGCGGGGGGACGGAGGGTGCGGGGCGCCCCAAGGGGTGGTTTGGGTGGCCAGGGGGGGATTTTGGGGTCGTGGTAATGTCTCAGGGGACACGGGTTCCTCATTTTGGGGACACTGGGGACATGTCCCCTATTTTGGGGACACCGGGGGCGTGTCCCCAATTTTAGGGCCCCCCCCCAGGGGGCCTCGGGGACGCGCCCCCACCCCGAAGACCCCAAGCTCTCCAAGGGACCCAGGGGGGGAGGATTTGGGGACCCCAAACGAGCCAAGGGACACCGGGAGGGGGGACCCAGGGGCGGGGGGGGGGTTAGGGGACATTGGGGACAGCGAGGTGACAATGTGGGGGGGTCCCCAGGTGGGGTACAGCATCCGCTTCGAGGACTGCACGTCGGAGAGGACGGTGCTGAAGTACATGACGGACGGCATGCTGCTGCGCGAGTTCCTCACCGAGCCCGACCTCGGCTCCTACAGGTGGCACTGGGGACACTGGGGACACTGGGGACACCTCTGGGGACACTGGGGATGCCATTGGGGACGCTGGGGACACGGGTTTGGGGATGTTAAGGATGTCCTGGCCTCGTCCTGTGTCTTGTTGCTGGCCGTCCCCGGGGCCGTCCCCGTCTCCGTGTCCCTGTGTCCCCATAGCTTTGGGTCCCCCCGTGTCCCCCAGTGTCCCCCAATGTCCCCATGTCCCCCCCAATGTCCCCGTGTCCCTGTATCCCCCTGTGTCCCCTCATGTCCCCGTGTCTCCCTAATGTCCCCACACCCTCCCAACATCCCCATGTCCCCCCATGTCCCCCAATGTCCCCATGTCCCCCAACATCCCTGTGTCCCCCAATGTCCCCCCAATGTCCCCACACCTCCCCAGTGTCCCCACACCCCCCAACATCCCCATGTCCCCCCAACGTCCCCATGTCCCCCCAATGTCCCCATGGCCCCATATCCTCCAACATCCCCATGTCCCAATGTCCCCACACCCCCCAACGTCCCCATGTCCCCCAACATCCCTGTGTCCCCCAATGTCCCCATGTCCCCCCAACGTCCCCGTGTCCCCATGTCCCTGTATCCCCCTCATGTCCCTGTGTCCCCCCAACGTCCCCGTGTCCCCGTATTCCCCTGTATCCCCCAGTGTCCCCATGTCCCCCCAACGTCCCCATGTCCCCGTATCCCCCTGTGTCCCCCTGTGTCCCCTCATGTCCCCTCATGTCCCCCCAACGTCCCCGTGTCCCCGTGTCCCTGTATCCCCCTCATGTCCCCGTGTCCCCCTAACGTCCCTGTGTCCCCTCATGTCCCCATGTCCCCCAACGTCCCCGTGTCCCCATATCCCCCTGTGTCCCCTCACGTCCCCTCGTGTCCCCCAACGTCCCCATGTCCCCCAGTGTCCCCATGTCCCCCAACGTCCCCGTGTCCCCATATCCCCCTGTGTTCCCTCACGTCCCCTCGTGTCCCCCAACGTCCCCATGTCCCCCAATGTCCCCATGTTCCCCAACATCCCCGTGTCCCCACACCCCCCCCTGTGTCCCCATGTCCCCCCAACGTCCCCATGACCATCCCCATGCCCATAGCCCCACATCCTCCAACATCCCAACGTCCCCATGTCCCCCAACGTCCCCATGTCCCCCCAATGTCCCCATGTCCCCCCAACGTCCCCATGTCCCCCCATTGTCCCCATGGCCCCATATCCTCCAACATCCCCATGTCCCCATGTCCCCCAACGTCCCCCAGCGTCCCCATGTCCCCCAACGTCCCCGTGTCCCCGTATCCCCCTGTGTCCCCTCATGTCCCCTCGTGCCCCCCCACCGTCCCCGTGTCCCTGTATCCCCCCGTATCCCCCTGTGTCCCCTCGTGTCCCCCCAACGTCCCCGTGTCCCCACACCCCCCAACGTCCCCATGTCCCCATATCCCCCTGTGTCCCCTCACATCCCCTCGTGTCCCCCCATGTCCCCCAACGTCCCCGTGTCCCCTCACGTCCCCTCATGTCCCCGTGTCCCCCCAAGGTCCCCGTGTCCCCATATCCCCCTGTGTCCCCTCATGTCCCCTCATGTCCCCGTGTCCCCGTATCCCCCTGTATCCCCCTGTGTCCCCTCATGTCCCCCAACGTCCCCGTGTCCCCATGTCCCCCAACGTCCCCATGTCCCCCCAACGTCCCCACACCCCCCAACGTCCCCATGTCACCCCAACGTCCCCGTGTCCCCATATCCCCCAACATCCCCATGTCCCCCCATGTCCCCCAACGTCCCCATGTCCCCCCAACGTCCCCGTGTCCCTGTATCCCCCTGTGTCCCCTCATGTCCCCGTGTCCCCCCAACGTCCCCATGTCCCCGTATCCCCCTGTGTCCCCTCATGTCCCCTCATGTCCCCCCAACGTCCCCATGTCCCCCCCAACGTCCCCACACCCCCCAACGTCCCCATGTCACCCCAACGTCCCCGTGTCCCCGTATCCCCCTGTGTCCCCTCATGTCCCCCAACGTCCCTGTGTCCCCGTATCCCCCTGCGTCCCCTCACGCCCCCCCACCGTCCCCGTGTCCCCCAACGTCCCCATGTCCCCCCAATGTCCCCGTGTCCCCATATCCCCCTGTATCCCCCTGTGTCCCCTCATGTCCCCCCAGTGTCCCTGTGTCCCCGTATCCCCCCGCGTCCCCTCACGTCCCCTCATGTCCCCCCAACGTCCCCGTGTCCCTGTATCCCCCTGTATCCCCCTGTGTCCCCTCATGTCCCCTCATGTCCCCTCATGTCCCCCCACTGTCCCCGTGTCCCCACACCCCCCAACGACCCCGTGTCCCCGTATCCCCCTGTGTCCCTTCATGTCCCCTCATGTCCCCGTGTCCCCCAACATCCCCGTGTCCCCATATCCCCCCGTATCCCCCTGTGTCCCCTCATGTCCCCGTGTCCCCCCACCGTCCCCGTGTCCCCATATCCCCCCGTGTCCCCTCACGCCCCCGTGTCCCCGCAGCGTGCTGATGGTGGACGAGGCGCACGAGCGCACGCTGCACACGGACGTGCTGTTCGGGCTGCTGAAGGACATCGCCCGCTTCCGCCCGCGCCTGAAGGTGCTGGTGGCCTCGGCCACGCTGGACACGCAGCGCTTCTCCGCCTTCTTCGACCACGCGCCCGTCTTCCGCATCCCCGGCAGGCGCTTCCCCGTCGACATCTACTACACCAAGGTGGGCTGGGGGGGGGGACATGGGGACATTGGGGACGTTGGGGGGCAGTGGGGGGATGTGGGGACATCAGGGGGCATGGGGATGCTGGGGGCATCGGGGACATTGGGGACATCAGGGGACATGGGGACATCAGGGGACATGGGGATGTTAGTGACACGGGGACATCAGGGGGACAAGGAGATGCTGGGGGACATGAGGACATCAGGGGGCATGGGGATGTTGGGGGACACGGGGACATCAGGGGGACAAGGGGATGTTGGGGGCATCGGGGGACATTGGGGACATTAGGGGGACAAGGGGATGCTGGGGGACATGGGGACATCAGGGGGACAAGGAGATGCTGGGGGACATGGGGACATCAGGGGACACGGGGACATCAGGGGGCATGGGGATGTTGGGGGACATGGGGACATCAGGGGACACGGGGACATCAGGGGACATGGGGACATCAGGGGGCATGGGGATGTTAGGGACACAGGGACATCAGGGGACACGGGGACATCAGGGGGACAAGGGGATGCTGGGGGACACAGGGACATGGGGACACAGGGACATTAGGGACACAGGGACATTGGGGGACACAGGGGAACACAGGGACATTAGGGACACGGGGACATCAGGGGACACAGGGATGTTGGGGGGACACGGGGATTTTGGGGGCATCGGGGGACAGGGGGACATCAGGGGCGTTGGGGGACATGGGGACATCGGGGGACATGGGGACATCAGGGGGACACAGGGACATTGGGGGCACTGGGGGACACGGGGACATTGGTGGTATTGGAGGATGCTGGGACATGGGGACATGGGGACACAGGGGGACATGGGGACATTGGGGGACATGGGGGGACACAGGGACACGAGGGGACACAGGGACATGGGGGGACATGGGGATGTTGGGGGACACGGGGACGTTGGGGACATGGGGGGACATGGGGACATTGGAGGACACGGGGACATCAGGGGACACGGGGACATTTGGGGACATGGGGATGTTGGGGGACACAGGGACATGGGGGGACACTAGGGGAGATGGGGACATGGGGGGGACATGGGGGGGGGACACGGGGACACGGGGGGGGGACACGGGGACACCAAACACCACCAAGCCCCCGCGTGGACATGGGGCCAACGGGAGCCCTTAGCGAAGGGACAGGGGGACTTGGGGCCACCGGGGGGGGGGCCACCCGGTGCTGATGTCCCCCCCCGTGTCCCCCCGTGTCCCCTCATGTCCCCTCGTGTCCCCCCGTGTCCCCTCGTGTCCCCTCGTGTCCCCCCCAGGCGCCCGAGGCCGACTACCTGGAGGCGTGCGTGGTGTCGGTGCTGCAGATCCACGTCACGCAGCCCCCCGGGGACATCCTCGTCTTCCTCACCGGCCAGGTGGGTGTCACCTCCCTGTCCCCTGGGTGTCCCCAACCCCCCCCCCTGCTGTCACCCCCACCCCCTGGGGACATCCCGGGGGGTCCCCAGGGTGTCCCCATGCCCCCGATGTCCCCAGGGGGTCCCCGTCCTTCTCGTGCCCACCGGGGCCACGGCCATCCAGGTGTCCCCATGCCCCCAAATGTCCCCAATGTCCCCATGCCCCCCGTGTCCCCAATGTCCCCAGGGTGTCCCCAAGTGTCCCCAAGTGTCCCTGATGTCCCCAAGTGTCCCCATCACCACGGCTGCCCCCATCCTCCCTATGCCCACGGTGCCCCCGTCCATCCAGGTGTCCCCAAGCCCCCGATGCCCCCGATGTCCCCAAGTGTCCCCACGTCCCTGATGCCCCTGATGTCCCCAGGGTGTCCCTGATGTCCCCGGGGTGTCCCCATCACCACGGGTGCCCCCATCCATCCAGGTGTCCCCATGCCCCCGGTGCCCCCGATGCCCCCAATGTCCCCAAGCGTCCCCACGTCCCCGATGTCCCCAAGTGTCCCCATGTCCCCGATGTCCCCAAGCATCCCCAAGTGTCCCCATGTCCCCGATGCCCCTGATGTCCCCAGGGTGTCCCTGATGTCCCCGGGGTGTCCCCATCACCACGGGTGCCCCCATCCATCCAGGTGTCCCCATGCCCCCGATGCCCCCGATGCCCCCGATGCCCCCGATGTCCCCAAGCGTCCCCACGTCCCCGATGTCCCCGTGCTGTCCCCGTGCCAGGAGGAGATCGAGGCGTGCGTGGAGCTGCTGCAGGAGCGCTGCCGGCGCCTGGGCTCCAAGCTGGCCGAGCTGCTGGTGCTGCCCATCTACGCCAACCTCCCCTCCGACATGCAGGCGCGCATCTTCGAGCCCACCCCGCCCGGCGCCCGCAAGGTGCGCGCTGCCCCTTTAAGAAGGGGGGGGCGGGGCCTCGGGAAGGGGGGGCGGGGTCAAGGAGGGGGCGGGGTCAAGGAGGGGGCGGGGCCACGAGGGGGTGGGGTCAAGGAGGGGGCGGGGCCACGAGGGGGTGGGGCCGGGGTGGGGTGGGTGGGAGGGGGTGGGGACTAATGGGGTGGGGGGTTAGGGGGCGGGGCTTAATGGGGTGGGGTCTGATTGGGGGTGGAGCCTAATAGGGTGGGGTTGGAGGGGGTGGAGTCTAATGGGGTGGGGTCTGAGGGGGCGGGGCGTAATGGGGTGGGGTCTTAGGGGGTGGAGCCTAATAGGGTGGGGTCTGAGGGGCGGGGCTTAATAGGGTGGGGTCCGAGGGGGTGGAGTCTAATGGGGTGGGGGATTAGAGGGCGGGGCTTAATGGGGTGGGGTCTGAAGGGGGTGGAGCCTAATAGGGTGGGGTCAGAGGGGTGGAGTCTAATAGGGTGGGGTCTGAGGGGGTGGAGCCTAATAGGGTGGGGTTTTAGGGGGTGGGGATTAATGGGGTGGGGTCTGATTGGGGGGTGGGGCCTAAGAGGGTGGGGTCTGATTGGGGGGTGGGGCCTAATAGGGTGGGGTCTTAGGGGCGGAGCTTAATAGGGTGGGGTCTGGTTTGGGGTGGAGCCTAATAGGGTGGGGTCAGAGGGGTGGAGTCTAATAGGGTGGGGTCTGAGGGGGCGGGGCGTAATGGGGTGGGGTCTGGTTAGGGGGTGGGGCCTAAGAGGGTGGGGTTGGAGGGGGTGGAGTCTAATAGGGTGGGGTCTTAGGGGCGGGGCTTAATAGGGTGGGGTCTGGATGGGGGTGGAGCCTAATAGGGTGTGGTAAGAGGGGTGGAGTCTAATAGGGTGGGGTCTGGTTAGGGGGTGGGGCCTATCAGGGTGGGGTTGGAGGGGGTGGAGCCTAATAGGGTGGGGTCTGAGGGGGCGGGGATTAATAGGGTGGGGTCTGGTAGGGGGTGGAGCCTAATAGGGTGGGGCTGGAGGGGGGGGTGGAGTCTAATGGGGTGGGGTCTTAGGGGGCGGGGCGTAATGGGGTGGGGTCTGGTTTGGGGTGGAGCCTAATAGGGTGGGGTCTGATTAGGGGTGGGGCTTAATGGGGTGGGGTTGGAGGGGGTGGAGTCTAATGGGGTGGGGGTTAGGGGGCGGGGCTTAATGGGGCGGGGTCGGAGGGGGTGGAGCATAATAGGGTGTGGCCAGAGGGGTGGAGTCTAATAGGGTGGGGTCTGAGGGGGGTGGGGCTCCAAGTGGGTGGAGCCTAATGGGGTGTGGTCATGGGGGTGGAGCCTAATAGGGTGGGGCTCCAAGGGGCGGAGTCAGTGGAGGTGGAGCTTAAGAGGGCGGGGCACGGGGGTGGGACTCATGGGGGTAGCTTGGGTGGGGTCCAGGTGGGCGGGGCTTAATTGGGCCGGGGCTTTATGGGGGCGGGGCCAAAAGGGGGCGGGGCCAAAAGGGGGCGTGTCCCAGGAGGTGCCCGCCCGCAGGTGGTGGTGGCCACCAACATCGCGGAGACGTCGGTGACCATCGACGGCATCGTCTACGTGCTGGACCCCGGCTTCTGCAAGCAGAAGAGCTACAGCGCCCGCACCGGCATGGAGTCCCTCGTCGTCACCCCCTGCTCGCGGGTACGGGCCCCCTGTCCCCGTGTCCCCGTGTCCCCATGGACCCCGTCCCCATGGCCCCGCGTCCCCATGGCCCCCGTCCCCGTGTCCCCATGGACCCCGTCCCCATGGCCCCATGGATCTCATCCCCGTGTCCCCATGGCCCTCGTTCCTTTGTCCCCATGTCCCCATGGACCTTGTCCCCATGGACCCCGTCCCCGTGTCCCCGTGGACCCCGTCCCCGTGTCCCCATAGCCCTTGTCCCCGTGTCCCCATGGCCCTTCTCTCTGTGTCCCTATGGATCCCTTCCCCATGTCCCCATGGCCGTCGTCCCTATGTCCCCATGGACCTCGTCCCCTTGTCCCCATGGACCGCGTCCCCATGTCCCCATGGCCCTCGTTCCTATGTCCCCATGGACCTTGTCCCCATGGCCCTTGTCCCCACGGACCTCGTCCCTGTGCCCTATATCCCCATGGACCTCGTCCCCATGTCCCCATGGCCCTCATCCCCACTTCCCTATGGCATCCGTCCCCGTGTCCCCATGGACCTCATCCCTATGCCCTATGTCCCCATGGACCTTGTCCGCGTGTCCCCATGGCCATCGTCCCTATGTCCCCATGGCCCTTGTTCCTTAATCCCCATGGATCTTGTCCCCATGTCCCCATGGATCTCATCCCAATGTCCCCATGGACCCCGTCCCCGTGTCCCCATGCCCTGTGTCCCCATGGCCCCATGGATCTCATCCCCGTGTCCCCATGGCCCTCGTTCCTTTGTCCCCATGGCCCTTGTCCCCGTGTCCCCATGGCCCTTGTCTCCGTGTCCCTATGAATCCCTTCCCCATGTCCCCATGGCCCTCGTTCCTATGTCCCCATGGACCTCGTCCCCTTGTCCCCATGTCCCCATGGACCGCGTCCCCAGGTCCCCATGGCCCTCATCCCCATAGACCTCGTCCCTATGTCCCCATGGCCCTTGTCCCCATGGACCTCGTCCCCATGTCCCCATGGACCCCGTCCCCATGTCCCTATGGACCTCATCCCCGTGTCCCCATGGCCCTCGTCCCCGTGTCCCCTTGTCCCCATGCCCTATGTCCCCATGGACCCCGTCCCCGTGTCCCCATGTCCCCATGGACCTCGTACCCATGTCCCCAGTGTCCCCATGTCCCCAGTGTCCCCATGTCCCCATATCCCCACGTCCTTACATCCCCATGTCCCCATGTCCCTTGGTCCCCATGTCCCCAAATCCCTCATTCCTTTCATCCCCAACGTCCCCAACGTCCCCACACCCCTTGGTCCCAATGTCCCCATGTCCCCTGTGTCCCCATGTCCCCAAATCCTTCTATCCCCATGTCCCCATGTCCCCAAATCCTTATACCCCCACGTCCCCACACCCCTTAGTCCCCATATCCTCACATCCTGGTGTCCCCTGTCCCCTGCTGTCCCCTATCCCCTGGTGTCCCCTGTCCCCTGGTGTCCCCTATTCCCCCGTGTCCCCACCTCCTCCCCCCGGTGTCCCCAGTGTCCCCCGTGGGTGACACCGGGTGCCGGTGTCCCCAGGCCTCGGCGAACCAGCGTGCGGGGCGTGCGGGCCGGGTGGCCCCGGGGAAATGTTTCCGCCTCTACACGGCCTGGGCCTTCCAGCACGAGCTGGAGGAGACCCCCGTGCCCGAAATCCAGCGCGCCGACCTGGGGGCCCTCGTCCTGCTGCTCAAGAGCCTGGGTGAGAGCAGGGGACGGGGGTGAAAGGGGGGTTGGGGACCCGTAGGGACATCCCGGGGGGGGGGTTTTGGGGCATCTCGGGGGGGTTTATGGCATCCTAGAGGACATCAGGGTGTCCTAGGAGGTATCTCAGGGGGCATTGGGGCATCTCAGGGGGGTTTGGGGCATCCTAAGGGCCATCAGGGTGTCTTAGGAGGCATCTAGGGGGGCTTTGGGGCATCCTAGGGGCCATTAGGATGTCTCAGGAGGCATCTCAGAGGGCTTTGGGGCATCCTAAGGGCCATCAGGGTGTCTTAGGAGGCATCTAGGGGGGCTTTGGGGCACCTGAGGAGGCATCTAGGAGGGTATCGGGGCATCTCAGGGGGTTTTATGGCATCTTAGGGGTTGTCAGGGTGTCCTAGGAGGCATCTCCAGGGGCTTTGGGGCATCTCAGAGGGCTTTGGGGCATCCTAGAGGCCATTAGGGTATCTCAAGAGACATCTTGGGGGGCTTTAGGGTATCCTAAGGGCCATCAGGGTGTCTTAGGAGGCATCTAGGGGGGCTTTGGGGCATCTCAGGGGGCTTTGGGGCATCCTAGGGGCCATCAGGGTGTCTTAGAAGGCATCTCAGGGGGCTTTGGGGCATCTCAGGGGGCTTTATGGCATCTTAGGGGTCTTCAGGGTGTCCTAGGAGGCATCTAAGGGGGCTTTGGGGCACTTGAGGAGGCATCTAGGGGGGCTTTGGGGCATCTCGGGGGGTTTTATGGCATCTTAGGGGTCATCAGGGTGTCCTAGGAGGCATCTTGGGGGGCTTTGGGGCATCTCAGGGGGCTTTAGGGTATCCTAGCGGCCATTAGGGTTTTTAGGAGGCATCTCAGGGGGCTTTGGGGCATCTCAGGAGGCATCTAGGGGGGCTTTGGGGCATCTTAGGGGGTTTTGGGGCATCCTAGAGGCCATCGGGGTGTCTTAGGAGGCATCTGGGGGGGATTTGGGGCATCTCGGGGGGCTTTGGGGCATCCTAGAGGCCATTAGGGTATCTCAGGAGGCCTCTCGGGGGGGCTTTGGGGCATCCTGGGCGCTTTTAGGGGACATTTGGGGACAGGGGGGGACCTCAGAGCATCTCGGGGCGGGGGGACATTTGGGGACGGGGACCCCCGCGGGGACGTGGGGGACGTTTTGGGGTGGCAGCGGGCGCCGTCCCCGTCCCCAGGCATCAACGACCTGATCCACTTCGACTTCCTGGACCCCCCCCCCCACGAGACGCTGGTGCTGGCGCTGGAGCAGCTCTACGCACTGGGAGCCCTCAACCACCTGGGCGAGCTCACCACGGTACTGGGAGCACTGGGAGGGACTGGGAGGGACTGGGAGGACTGGGAGGAACTGGGGTGGTGGTGCTGGACACCATGGATGGGGTTACATTGGTACTGGGGGCACTGGGAGGGACTGGGATGGTGGTGGTGGATCCTATGGGTGAGCCAACCACGGTACTGGGAGCACTGGGAGGGACTGGGAGGACTGGGAGGGACTGGGGGGGTGGTGCCAGACACCATGGATGGGGTTACATTGGTACTGGGGGCACTGGGAGGGACTGGGATGGTGGTGGTGGATCCTATGGGTGAGCTCACCATGGTACTGGGAGCACTGGGAGGGACTGGGAGGAACTGGGGTGGTGGTGCTGGACACCATGGATGGGGTTGTGTTGGTACTGGGAGCACCGGGAGGGACTGGGATGGTGGTGGTGGATCCTATGGGTGAGCTCACTGTGGTACTGGGAGCACTGGGAGGGACTGGGAGGGACTGGGAGGGACTGGAATGGTCATGGTGGACCTCATGGGCGAGCTCACCATGGTACTGGGAGCACTGGGAGGGACTGGGAGGGACTGGGAAGGCTGGGGGGGACTGGGGTGGCGGTGCTGGACACTGTGGGTGGGGTTACATTGGTACTGGGAGCACTGGGATGGTACTGGGAGCACTGGGAGGAACCGTTTTGGTGGTGTTGGACCTCATGGGTGAGCTCACTGTGGTACTGGGAGCACTGGGAGGGACTGGGGGCGCTGGGGCAGGCTTACTGGGAGCACTGGGGTGGGGTAACTGGGAGCACTGGTGCCCTGACGCTGTCCCCGCGCTGTCCCCAGCTGGGCCGGCGCATGGCGGAGCTGCCCGTGGAGCCCATGCTGGCCAAGATGATCCTGGCCTCGGAGCAGTGAGTGTCCCCAAATGTCCCCAACTGTCCCCAAATGTCCCCAAATGTCCCCAGGTGTCCCCCGGGTGTCCCCAGGTGTCCCCAGGGTGTCCCCAAATGTCCCCAGGGTGTCCCCAAATGTCCCCAGGTGTCCCCTGGGTGTCCCCAGGTGTCCCCAGGTGTCCCCAGATGTCCCCGGTGTGTCCCCGTGTGTCCCCTGGGTGTCCCCAAATGTCCCCAGGTGTCCCTGGGGTGTCCCCTGGTGTGCCCCGGGTGTCCCCTGGGTGTCCCCTGGGTGTCCCGGTGCCATCCCCACACCATGGGGTGCCCTGGGGTTGTCCCCAGGGTACCCCAGCAGTGTCCCCAAGGTGCCACGGTGCCACCCCTAGCGTGACATGATGGTGTCCCCATGCCATGGGGTTCCCCAGGACTGTCCCCAAAGTGCCCTGGGACTGTCCCCGTGCCATGACGTGCCCCGGGGCTGTCCCCAAGGTGCCCTGAGGCTGTCCCCAAGGTGCCCTGGTGCCATCCCCGTGCCATGGGGTGACCCAGGACTGTCCCCAAGGTCCCCTGGTGCCATCCCTGTGCCATGGGGTGCCCCGGGGCTGTCCCCAGTGTGTCCCAGGGCTGTCCCCAAGGTCCCCTGCTGCCATCCCCACACCACGGGGAGCCCGAGAGCTGTCCCCAAGGTGCCCTGGGGCTCTCCCCAGTGTGCCCCGGTGCTGTCCCCGTATTATGGGGTGCCCTGGGGCTGTCCCCAAGGTGTCCCAGGACTGTCCCCAAGGTCCCCTGGTGCCATCCCCACACCACGGGGAGCCCGAGGGCTGTCCCCAATGTGCCCCGGCGCTGTCCCCGTGTTACGGGGTGCCCTGGGGCTGTCCCCAGGGTGTCCCAGGACTGTCCCCAAGGTGCCACAGCACCATCCCCACACCATGGGGTGACCCAGGGGTGTCCCCAAGGTGCCCTGGTGCCACCCCTAGGGTGACATGGCAGTGTCCCTGTGCCATGCGGTGACCCAGGGGTGTCCCCAAGGTGCCCCAGGACTGTCCCCAAGGTCCCCTGGTGCCATCCCTGTGCTATGGAGTGCCCCAGGACTGTCCCCAGGGTGCCCCAGGACTGTCCCCAAGGTCCCCTGGTGCCATCCCCACACCACGGGGAGCCCCAGGACTGTCCCCAAGGTGTCCCAGGGCTGTCCCCAAGGTCCCCTGGTGCCATCCCTGTGCCATGGGGTGCCCCGGGGCTGTCCCCAGGGTGCCCCAGGGCTGTCCCCAAGGTGTCGCGGCGCTGTCCCCACGCAGGTACGGGTGCACGGAGGAGGTGCTGACGGTGGCGGCCATGCTGTCGGTGAACAACGCCGTCTTCTACCGGCCCAAGGACAAGGTGCTGCACGCCGACAGCGCCCGCGTCGGCTTCCACGTGCCCGGCGGGGACCACCTCGTGCTGCTCAACGTCTACAACCAGGCACGGGGGGCGGGGGGGGGACACTTTGGGGACGTTTGGGGACGTTTGGGGACATTTTGGGGATGCTTGGGGATGATTTGGGGAGGCTTGGGGACATTTCAGGGATGCTTTGGGGACACTTAGGAACACCTGGGGGGGGCTTGGGGACACTTTGGGGACGTTTGGGGACATTTTGGGGATGCTTGGGGATGATTTGGGGAGGCTTGGGGACATTTCGGGGACATTTTGGGGATGCTTGGGGACGCTTTGGGGACGCTTTGGGGATGCTTTGGGGACACTGGGGATGCTGTGGGACGCCTTGGGTACATTTTGGGGATGTTTGGGGACACTGGGGACACTTTGGGATGCTTTGGGGACACTTAGGAACACCTGGGGGGGGCTTGGGGACACTTTGGGGATGTTTGGGGACACTTTGGGACTCGTTGGGGATGCTTTGGGGACACTGGGGATGCTGTGGGACGCCTTGGGGACGCCTTGGGGACATTTTGGGGATGTTTGGGGACACTTTGGGGATGTTTGGGGATGCTTTGGGACATTTTGGGGATGCTTGGGGATGCTTTGGGGACACTTTGGGATGCTTTGGGGACACTTAGGAACACCTGGGGGGGCTTGGGGACACTTTGGGGACACTTTGAGGACGCTTTGGGGATGCTTGGGGACACTTTAGGGACGCTTTGGGGACACTGGGGATGCTTTGGGGACACTGGGGATGCTCTGGGGACACTTTGGGACGCTTTGGGGACACTGGAGATGCTTTGGGGACATTTTGGGGATGTCTGGGGACGCTTTGGGGATGCTTGGGGACACTTTGGGGACATTTTGGGGATGTTTGAGGACGCTTTGGGGACACTGGGGACGCTTTGGGATGCTTTGGGGACACTTAGGAACACCTGGGGGGGCTTGGGGACACTTTGGGGTCACTTTGGGGATGCTTTGGGGATGTTTGGAGACACTTCGGGGATGCCTGGGGACACTTCAGAGATGCTTTGGGGACACTGGGGATGCTTTGGGGACACTTTGGGGACATTTGGGGATGCTTGGGGACACTTGGGATGCTTTGGGGATGCTTGGGGACACTTTAGGGACACTGGGGACACTTTGGGACGCCTTAGGGACACTTTGGGGACGCTTGGGGACATTTTGGGGACACGGGGGATGCTTTGGGGATGCTTGGGGACACTTTGGGGACGCTTGGGGACACTTGGGGACACTTTGGGGACACGTTGGGTGGGAACGGGCTGTCCTGGGGCCGTGGGGACGGGTGTTTGGGGTGTTTGGGGGATCCAGGTCCCGGTACTGACCTGTCCCTGTCCTGCGTCCCCTCCTGTGTCCCCGTGTCCCTTATTGTCCCCATCCCCTTCCCCTTGTCCCCGTGTCCCCCTCCCTGTCCCCATGTCCCTTGTCCCCGTGTCCCCATGTCCCTTTGTCCCTCTCCCTGTCCCCATATCCCCTCCTGTCCCCATGTCCCTCTCCCTGTCCCTTGTTGTCCCCGTGTCCCCATGTCCCTTATTGTCCCCATCCCCTTGTCCCCATGTCCCCTGGTGTCCCTGTGCCCCTCTCCCTGTCCCCATGTCCCTTGTCCCCATGTCCCCATATCCCCTGGTGTCCCCATGTCCCCCTCCCTGTCCCCATGTCCCCATATCCCCTCCTGACCCCATGTCCTTGCTGTCCCCATGTCCCTCTCCATGTCCCCCTGTCCCCTGGTGTCCCCCTGTCCCTCTCCATGTCCCCATGTCCCCTGGTGTCCCCATGTCCCTCTCCCTGGCCCGCTGTCCCCTGGTGTCCCCATATCTCCTGGTGTCCCCCTGTCCCCATGTCCCTGCTGTCCCCATGTCCCCTGGTGTCCCCATGTCCCTCTCCCTGGCCCGCTGTCCCCTGGTGTCCCCATATCTCCTGGTGTCCCCCTGTCCCCATGTCCCTGCTGTCCCCATATCCCCTGGTGTCCCCATGTTGTCCCCATGTCCCTCTCCCTCTCCCTGTCCCCACGTCCCTCTCCCCATGTCCCCTGGTGTCCCCGTGTCCCTCTCCCTGCCCCCATGTCCCTTGTCCCCACGTCCCCATGTCTCTTACTGTCCCCATATCCCCTGGTGTCCCCCTGTCCCTCTCCGTGTCCCCATGTCCCTCTCCGTGTCCCTGCTGTCCCCTGGTGTCCCCGTGTCCCCCTCCCTGTCCCCATGTCCCCTGCTGTCCCCATGCCCCTTACTGTCCCCATGTCCCTCTCCCTGTCCCCATGTCCCCATATCCCCTGGTGTCCCCGTGTCCCTTTCCGTGTCCCCCTGTCCCCTGTTGTCCCCATGTCCCTCTCCCTGTCCCCATGTCCCCATATCCCCTGGTGTCCCCGTGTTGTCCCCGTGTCCTTCTCCCTCTCCCTGTCCCCACATCCCTCTCCCCATGTCCCCTGGTGTCCCCATGTCCCTCTCCCTGTCCCCCTGTCCCCATATCCCCTGCTGTCCTCTCCTGTCCCCATGTCCCCATGTCCCCTGGTGTCCCCATGTCCCTCTCCGTGTCCCCATATCCCCTGGTGTCCCCTGGTGTCCCCATGTCCCTCTCCCTGTCCCCCTATCCCCATATCCCCTGGTGTCCCCATATCCCCTGGTGTCCCCATGTCCCTCTCCGTGTCCCCCTATCCCCATATCCCCTGCTGTCCTCTCCTGTCCCCTGCTGTCCCCATATCCCCTGGTGTCCCCTGGTGTCCCCTGCTGTCCCTGTGTCCCCTGCTGTCCCCTGGTGTCCCCGCAGTGGGTGGCGAGCGGGCACTCTGTGCAGTGGTGCTACGAGCACTTCGTGCAGGCGCGGTCGCTGCGGCGGGCGCGGGACGTGCGGGAGCAGCTGGAGGGGCTGATGGAGCGCGTGGAGATCGCCCCCGCCTCCTGCGCCGGGGACCTCGTGCCCGTCCGCAAGGTGCCCCCCCGGCCCCCACCCCAAAAAAAAAGAAAAGGAACCCGAAAAACCCCAAAAAACACCCAGGAAAACCCCCCAAAATACCCAGGAAACCCCCAAAAACACCCAGGGAGCCCCCAAAAACACACAAAAAACACCCAGGAAACCCCAAAAAACACACAGGGAGCCCCCAAAACCCCACCCAGGGACCCCAGAAACACACACAGGGACCCAAAAATCCAACCAGAGACCCCAAAACCCACCCAAGGATCTCAAAAAGCCAACCAGGGATCCCCAAACCCTGCCCAAAGACCCCAAAAACCCACCCAGGGACCCCATTTCCCCCCTGGGGACCCCCATTTCCCCCCCCCAGGACCCCATTTCTCCCCCAAAGACCCCCATTCCCCCCTTGGGACCCCCATTTCCCTCCTCCTGGGTCCCCCAGGACCCCATTTCCCTCCTCAAGACCCCAATTTCCCCCCTCCTGGGTCCCTCAGGACCCCATTTTCCCCCCCAAGACCCCATTTCCCCCTTTGGGACCCCCATTTCCCCCCCCAAGGACCCCATATCCCCCCCGGGGACCCCATTTCCCCCCCTTGGGACCCCCATTTCCCCCCTCCTGGGTCCCTTGGGACCCCATTTCCCCCCCCAGGACCCCATTTCTCCCCCTAAGACCCCATTTCCCCCCTCAGGACCCCAATTTCCCCCCTCCTGGGTCCCTCAGGACCCCATATCCCCCCTGGGGACCCCATATCCCCCCTGGGGACCCCATATCCCCCCTGGGGACCCCAATTCCCCCCCCAGGACCCCATATCCCCCCTTGGGACCCCTATTTCCCCCTCCTGGGTCCCCCATTTCCCCCCTGGGGACCCCATTTCCCCCCCGGGGACCCCAATTCCCCCCTCAGGACCCTATTTCCCCCCCCCCCAGGACCCCATTTCTCCCCCTAAGACCCCATATCCCCCCTTGGGACCCCAATTTCCCCCCTCCTGGGTCCCCCAGGACCCCATATCCCCCCCGGGGACCCCATATCCCCCTTTGGGACCCCCATTTCCCATCCTGCGTCCCTCAGGACCCCATTTCCCCCCCGGGGACCCCATATCCCCCCCAGGGACCCCATATCCCCCCGGGGACCCCATTTCCCCCCCCAGGACCCCCATTTCTCCCCCTAAGACCCCAATTCCCCCCTGGGGACCCCCATCTCCCCCCCGGGGACCCCATCTCCCCCCCGGGGACCCCACATCCCCCCCCAGGACCCCACATCCCCCCCGGGGACCCCAATTCCCCCCTTGGGACCCCCATTTCCCCCCTCAGGACCCCATTTCCCCCCCAGGGACCCCATTTCCCCCCTGGGGACCCCATATCCCCCTTTGGGACCCCCATTTCCCATCCTGCGTCCCTCAGGACCCCATTTCCCTCCCCAGGACCCCATTTCCCCCCCCAGCACCCCATTTTCCCCCCTTGGTACCCCCATTTCCCATCCTGGGCCCCCCAGGACCCCATATCCCCCCTGGGGACCCCCATTTTCCATCCTGGGTCCCTCAGGACCCCATTTCCCCCCTTAGGACCCCTATTTCCCCTCCTGGGTCCCCCATTTCCCCCCCGGGGACCCCATATCCCCCCCCAGGGACCCCAATTCCCCCCTCAGGACCCCATTTCCCCCCCTCAGGACCCCATTTCCCCCCTGGGGACCCCATATCCCCCCTTGGGACCCCCATTTCCCATCCTGGGTCCCTCAGGACCCCATTTCCCCCCCCCCCAGGACCCCATATCCCCCCCGGGGACCCCAATTCCCCCCCGAGGACCCCAATTCCCTCCCCTGGGGACCCCATTTCCCCCCCGGGGACCCCAATTCCCCCCTGGAGACCCCAATTTCCCCCCTTAGGACCCCTATTTCCCCCCTCCTGCGTCCCTCAAGACCCCATTTCCCCCCTTGGGACCCCATTTCTCTCCCTAAGACCCCATATCCCCCCTTGGGACCCCCATATCCCCCCCGGGGACCCCAATTCCCCCCCGGGGACCCCAATTCCCCCCCCCAACCTCCCCGTGTCCCCCCTGGCCAGGCCATCACCGCCGGCTTCTTCTACCACACGGCGCGGCTGACGCGGGGCGGGTACCGCACGGTGAAGCACCAGCAGACGGTGTTCGTGCACCCCAACAGCTCCCTCTTCGAGGAGCAGCCCCGCTGGGTGCTCTACCACGAGCTCGTCTTCACCACCAAGGAGTTCATGCGGCAGGTGGGGGGGGGAGAGGGGGTACGGGGGGGGAAAAGGGGGGTACGGGGGAAAAAGGGGGAAAAAAGGGGTATGGGGGGGGAAAAAGGGGGTACGGGGGGGAAAAAAGGGGGAAAAAGGGGTATGGAGGGGGAAAGGAGGAAAAAAAGGGGGTATGGGGGGGAAAAAGGGGGGAAAAAGGGGTATGGGGGGGGAAAAAGGGGGTACGGGGGGGGGAAAAGGGGGAAGAAGGGGGGAAAAAGGGGGTATGGGGGGAAAAAATGGGAGAACGGGGGGGAAAAAGGGGGTTTGAGGGGAAAAATAGGGGGGTTTGGGGGAAAAAAAGGGGTATGGGGGGGAAAAAGGGGGGAAAAAGGGGGGTATGGGGGGGAAAAGGGGGTATGGGGGGGAAAAAGGGGGTTTGAGGGAAAAATAGAGGGGTTTGGGGAAAAAAAGGGGGTATGGGGGGGAAAAAGAGGGTATGGTGGGGAAAGGGGGAAAAAGGGGGGGAAAAGGGGTATGGGGGGAAAAAAGGGGGTATGGGGGGGGGAAAGGGGAAAAAAAAGGGGCATGGGGGGGGAAAAATGGGGAAAAAGGGGAAAGAAGGGGGTATAGGGGGGAAAAATGGGGAAAAAGGGGGTATGGGGGGGGAAAAAGGGGGGAAAAAAGGGGGTATAGGAAGGAAAAAGGGGGAAAAAGGGGCTTTGATGGGAAAAATAGGGGGGTTTTGGGAAAAAAAGGGGGTATAAGGGGGAAAAAAAGGGGTATGGGGGGAAAAAGGGGGAAAAAAGGGGGAAAAAAGAGGATAAGGGGGGGAAAAAAGGGGGTATGGGGGGGAAAAAAGGGGAATGGGGAGAAAAAAGGGGGGAAAAAAGAGGGTATGGGGGGGGGAAAAGGGGGTATGGGAGGAAAATGGGGGAAATGGGGGAATAAAAGGGGTGTGTGGGGGGGAAAAAAGGGGGTATGGGGGGAAAAAAAGGGGGTTTTTGGGGAAAAAGAGGGAGTACAGTGATAAAAAAAGGGGTAAAGGGATAAAAAACGGGGCTAAAGGGATGAAAAAGGGGTTACAAGGGAAAAAAAGGGGGTTGGGGGGGGAAAAAGGGGGTTTGGGGGGGAAAAAAGGGGATATGGGGAGGAAAAAGGGGTATGGGGGGAAAAAAAAAGGGAGTTTTGGGGGAAAAAAAGGGGTCTGGGGGGGGGGAAAAGGGAGTTTTGGGGGAAAAAAGGGGGTATGGGGAGGAAAAAAGGGAGTTTGGGGGGAAAAAAAGGGGAGTTTGGGGGAAAAAAGGGGGTCTGGGGGGAAAAAAAGGGGGCTGGGGCTGGTGCCAAGGGGTGAGGGGTGCGGGGATGGGGCTGACTGCAGGGTTACAGGGACGAGGAGGGCCCTGTGGGGTTTTGGGGTCGCGGGGCAGCATGGGGGGCCCCCCCTTGACCCTATTTGTGTGCCCCCCACCCCAAAGGTGATCGAGATCGACAGCGCCTGGCTGCTGGAGGTGGCGCCCCACTACTACCAGGCCAAGGAGCTGGAGGACGCCGGCGCCCGCAAAATGCCCAAAAAAGTGGGCAAAACCCGCGAGGAACTGGGCTGAAACCCCCGGGGGGGGGCTTTGGGGACATCGGGGGGGGGTTTTGGGGACATCGGGGGGGGTTTTGGGGACATTGGGGGGGGGTTTGGGGACATCGGGGGGGGTTTTGGGGCCGTCCCGAAGCCCCTAAAGGAGCTTTGGGGGGCCAAAAGCTCGGTGTCGCCTCCTCCGTGCCATTTTTTGGGGGGGACATTTCCATAATTATATATTTTTTTTTAATTCTGTACATTAAATTATTTCGGGGGGGGGGGGGTTTCATGCAGCTCCCGGGGGTCCCGAAGGTCCCGGGGGTTTGAGGGCGAGGCTCAGGGCCGGCCCCGACCCCGTTTCGGCCACCGCCAGCGCCACGGCGGCGGCCACCAGCAGCTTCTTGGCCTCCGTCACCGCCGGGGGGGCCGGCATCAGCTGGGGGGGGGAAAAATGGTTGAAAAAAGGGGAAAACGGGGACAGGAGGGGCTCGGCGATGTCCCCCGCTGTCCCCTTTTGTCCCCCTCCCTTACCTTGTCCACGCGGTGGCAGCGGATGAGGCCCTGGGAGTCGAGGAAGAAGGTGGAGAAGGCGTCGTAGGACCTGGGGGGGGGGAATTTGGGGGCGATTTGGGGACGATTTGGGGACACTGGGGGGGCGTTTGGGGACGTTGAGGGGACGGGGGGGAGGTTGGGGACATCGGGGGTGTTGGGGGCAGGGGGTTGGGGTCCTAACGTGGGGGGTTTGGGGATGTGGGGGGGGATTTGGGGACGTGGGGGGGGGGTTGGGGACGTGGGGGGGGGTTTGGGGACATTGGGGACATTGGGGGACAGGGGGTGGGCCCCTATAAAGGGGGGTGGGGTGGTTTTGGGGTCGTGGCTGGCCCTATAAAAGGGGGGGGGGGGGTTGGGGACCCAAGGGGAGAGGGGACACGGTGCTGGGGTTCTTGGGGGTGTGGGGACGTGGGGACGTGGGGCGCTAAATGCCAAGAGGGGGGCAAGAGGGGAACAAAATGGGGCCAAAAGGGGCCAAAAAGGGACAAAGGGGGACAAAGGGGGATAATGGGAAAGGAAATGGAGAGAAAGGGGAACAAAATGGGCCAAAAGGGGCACAAAATGGGGCCAAAGGGGGCCAAAATGGAGAGAAAGGGGAACAAAATCGGATGAAGGGAAACAAAAAGGGCCAAAAGGGGGAAAAAAGGGGCACTAAATGGGGCCAAAGGGGGCCAAAATGGAGAGAAAGGGGAACAAAATGGGCTAAAAGAGGGGTAAAAGGGGCCAAAATGAAAGAAAAGGGGCCAAAAGTGGGATAAAAGGGGCACAAAATGGGGTCAAAGTGGCCAAATTGGGCCAAAATGGGAAAAAGGGGGCCAAAATGGAGAGAAAGGGGGCCAAAATGGGATGAAGGGGAACAAAATGGGGAGAAAGGGGGATAAAAGGGGCACTAAATGGGGCTAAAGGGGGCCAAAATGGGCCAAAGGGGGCCAAAATAGAGAGAAAGGGGGCCAAAATAGAGAGAAAGGGGGCCAAAATGGGATGAAGGGGCACAAAATGGGGAGAAAGGGGCACAAAATGGGGAGAAAGGGGAACAAAAAGAACCAAAAGGGGGATAAAAGGGGCACTAAATGGGGCCAAACGGGGCCAAAATGGAGAGAAAGGGGGCCAAAATGGGCCAAAGGGGGCCAAAAGGGGATGAAGGGGCACAAAATGGAGAGAAAGAGGAACAAAATGGGAAGAAAGGGGAACAAAATGGGATGAAGGGGAACAAAATGGAGAGAAAGGGGGATAAAAGGGGCACTAAATGGGGCTAAAGGGGGCCAAAATGGAAAGAAAGGGGGCCAAAATGGGATGAAGGGGCACAAAATGGGGAGAAAGGGGGCCAAAATGGGGAGAAAGAGGAACAAAATGGGGAGAAAGGGGGATAAAAGGGGCACTAAATGGGGCTAAAGGGGGGCAAAATGGGCCAAAGGGGGCCAAAATTGAGAGAAGGGGGGCCAAAATGGGCCAAAGGGGGCCAAAATGGGATGAAGGGGCACAAAATGGGGAGAAAGAGGAACAAAATGGGGAGAAAGAGGAACAAAATGAGGAGAAAGGGGCACAAAATGGGGAGAAAGGGGGTGAAAACGGACACAAAACGGGTCCAAAGGGGGCCTAAAAGGGGGCCGAAGGGGGCCGTAAGGGGCCAAGAGGTGCCAAGGGGGACAAAGGGGAACAAAATGGGATGAAGGGGCACAAAATGGGGAGAAAGGGGCACAAAATGGGGAGAAAGAGGAACAAAAGGAGCCAAAAGGGGGCGAAAACGGACACCAAACGGGGCCAAAATGGGCCAAAGGGGGCCAAAATGGAGAGAAAGGGGCACAAGAGGAGCCAAAAGGGGGCAAAAACGGACACCAAACGGGGCCAAAGGGGGCCTAAAAGGGGTCCGAAGGGGGCCAAGAGGTGCCAAGGGGGACAAAGGGGAACAAAATGGGATGAAGGGGCACAAAATGGGGAGAAAGGGGAAGAAGAGGAGCCAAAAGGGGGCGAAAACGGACACCAAAGGGGGCCAAAATGGGCCAAAGGGGGCCAAAATGGGCCAAAGGGGGCCAAAATGGAGAGAAAGGGGGCCTAAAAGGGGGCCTAAAAGGGGTCCGAAGGGGGCCGTAAGGGGCCAAGGGGGACAAAAGGGACACCGGGGCCACGGGGCGGGGGTGCTGACCGCAGCAGCTCGCGTTTGTCGCGGCGGTAGAAGCGCAGGAGGCAGAGGTGGAAGGGGAGCCCGGTGAGGCGCCAGCGGGCGCGGATGCTGCAGTCCTCGGGGTGCTGCGTCAGGGCCAGCACCTCCAGGCGCAGGCTGGCGAAATAACCCCAAGCGGCGGCCCTACAGAGGGTGACGGCCACCTGGTACATGGCCCGGCCTCTGTGGGGACACGGGGACACATCGGGGGGGTCACGCTCGGGGTCCTCGGGGTCCCCAAATGGGGGTCCCGGGGGTCGCCGAGGGGCTCACCGGGTGTGGAGGCGCAGGGGGCGGTTGACGAATTCGACGTCCGGGGAGTAGAGGGCGTAGTCGGGGATCTTGAGGAAGAAGTTGGGGAGCTGGGGGGGGACAGAAAGGGACAGAAAGGGACAAAAAGGGACAGAAAGGGACAAAAAGGGACAGAAAAGGGACGGGGAGGGACAGGAAGGGACGGAAGGGGACAGAAGGGGACAGAAAGGGGACGGGGAGGGACAGAAAGGGACAAAAAGGGACGGGGAGGGACAGAAAGGGGCAGAAAGGGGATGGGGAGGGGACAAAAAGGGACAGAAAGGGACAGAAAAGGGGCAGAAAAGGGATGGGGAGGGAATGGGGACAGAAAAGGGACAGAAAGGGGATGGGAAGGGACAGAAAGGGACAGAAAAGGGACAGAAAAGGGACAGAAAAGGGACAGAAAAGGGACAGAAAAGGGACAGAAAAGGGACAAATAAGGGACAGGGATGGGGATGGGGACAGGAAAAGGGGACGGGGACCCGGCTGTCACCCACGGGGGGTGGCTGCAGGGGTCCCGGCCACCACGCTGTCACCCCAAAACCATCCCAAACCCATAATAGGGACACCCAGAATCCCCCCAAAACCCACCCTGTCCCCTTTATAGGGACCCCCAGGACCCCAAAACCACCCCAACCCCTTTATAGGGACCCCCAGAACCCCAAATCCACCCCACCCCCTTTATAGGGCCACCCAGAACCCCCCCAAAAACCACCCCACGTCCTCTATAGGGACCCCCAGGACCCCAAAACCACCCCATCCCCTTTATAGGGCCACCCAGAACCCCAAAACCACCCAGGACCCCCCCAAAACACCCCATCCCCTTTATAGGCCCCCCCAGAATCCCCCCAAAACCCACCCTGTCCCCTTTATAGGGACCCCCAAGACCCCAAATCCACCCCACCCCCTTTATAGGGACCCCCAGGACCCCAAATCCACCCTGTCCCCTTTATAGGGCCACCCAGAACCCCAAAACCACCCCATCCCCTTTATAGGGTCACCCAGCACCCCCAAAACCATCCCACCCCCTTTATAGGGCCACCCAGGACCCCAATAAACCACCCCATCCCCTTTATAGGGACCCCCAGGACCCCACCCCCTTTATAGGGCCACCCAGAACCCCCAAACCACCCCATCCCCTTTATAGGGCCACCCAGAACCCCCCCACAAAACCCCCCTCCCCCCCCTTTATAGGGCCACCCAGCACCCAGAACCACCCCCAAACCCCCCCCCGTACGACCCCAACCCCGAGGGGACCCCAAAACGGCCCCAAAAAGGGGCACTTTTGGGGTCGCCCCGACTACCTCGTGCCGCAGCTTGTCGTGCATTAGGGCCAGGTGCTCCTCCATGCTGGGGGGGGGGCGGCGGGGGGGGCCGGCGGGGGCGAGCAACGGGCTCGGGGGGGCTCGCAGCAGCAGCAGGGCGCCGGTTATAGGGCCAGCAGCCATTATAGGGCCGGTGGGGGCGGTTAGAGGGCCGGTGGGGGCGTTTAGAGGGCCGGCGGCGGTTATAGGATCGGAGATTTTTATAGGGCCGCCGGTGGTTATGGGGCCGGCGGCGGTTATGGGGCCGATTGTGGTGGTTATGGGGCCGGTTGTGGTTATAGGGCCGGCGGTGGTTATAGGGTCGGAGGTTTTTAGAGGGCTGGAAGTGGTTATAGGGTGGGAGGTGGTTATGGGGCCGTCCCGCACGGCGATGTCGTCCTCCCGGCGGCCGTCCACGGTGGTGATGGCTCCGTCCATGCCCTCCGGTGGGGCCAAGGCCCGGGGGTTGTGGGGTTGGGGTGCCCGGGGGGGCGGCGGCGGCGGGGGGAGGAGAGGCAGCAGCCAGCCCCGCTGCACGTCCTGCGGGATGGGGGCTGTGGGGCCGGCCCTACACAGTGTGGGGCTGGCCCTATAGGGGTGTGGGGTGGCCCTATAGCGGTGTGGGGTGGCCCTATGGGGTGGGGGGTGGCCCTAGAGCTTGTGGGGTGGCCCTATAGCATGTGGGGCTGGCCCTATAGGGGTAGGGGTGGACCTGGAGCATGTGGGGTGGCCCTACAGAGTGTGGAGCTGGCCCTATGGGGGTGTGGGGCAGCCCTAGAGCATGTGGGGCTGGCCCTATTGCATGTGGGGGTGGCCCTATAAGGGTAGGGGTGGCCCTAGAGTATGTGGGGTGGCCCTATGGGGGTGTGGGGCTGGCCCTATAGGGGTGGGGGGTGGCTCTAGAGCTTGTGGGGTGGCCCTATAGCATGTGGGGCGGCCCTATAGGGGTGGGGGACGGCCCTATGGGGGTGTTGGGCGGCCCTAGAGTATGTGGGGCAGCCCTATAGGGGTGGGGGGTGGCCCTACAGCATGTAGGGGTGGCCCTATGGGGGTGTGGGGCAGCCCTATAGCATGTGGGGCGGCCCTATAGAGGTGTGGGGTGGCCCTATGGGGGTGTGTGGCTGCCCTATAGGTGTGTGGAGCTGGCCCTAGAGTTTGTGGGGTGGCCCTATAGAGGGGTGGGGTCTTACCTATAGGGGTGTGGGGCTGGCCCTATAGTGAGATATGGGGCGGCTCTATAGGGGTGTGGGGCTGCCCTGTAGCAGAGTGGGGGGTGGCCCTATAGGAGGGTAGGGGGCTGCCCTATAGTGGGGTATGGGGCTGCCCTATACAAGGGTGGGGGGCTTACGCATAGGGGTGTGGGGCTGGCCCTATAGCAGGGTAGGGGGCAGCCCTATAGCAGGGTAGGGGGCTGCCCTATGGGGGTGTGGGGCTGCCCCATAGGGGGTGAAACAGCCCTATAGGGGGGCAGAGATGCCCCATAGGGGACTGGGGCTGCTCTATGGGGGTCGGGGCCGCCCTATAGGGGCCAGAACTGCCCCATAGGGCGTGTGGGGGCCCCATAGGGGGTGGGGGGGGCCCCATAGGGGGTGGGGCTGCCCCATAGGAGGCCCCATAGGGGCCGGATCCCCCCCCAGGGGCTGGAATTACCCCATAGGGCACGCCCGGCCCCGCCCCCTCATTTCCATAACCCCGCCCACCCCTTCTAATTCGCATAACCCCGCCCCCACCCCCCGCAGCCCCCCACAGCCTCATTTACATAACCACGCCCACCCGCTCCATAACTCAATTTACATAACCACGCCCACACAAACCACTCATTTACATAACCACGCCCACACATAGAACCTCGTTTGCATAACCACGCCCCCTTCGTTTGCATACCGCCCCTCCCCCACCCCGGTTCCCATCGCCCCGCCCCCCTCCGCTTCCCTCACCTGCGGCCTGGCCCGGTAACGGCGGCGCTGAGGGCCCGGCCGGACCCAGGAGGAGGCGACCCCGGGCCAGGCGGGCAGGAGGCGGCGGCCGGCGGCGGCGGGGCCGTGCCGGAACATGGCGGAGCCGCCCCGCTGCCCCCTCGCCTCTCGTCGCCTCAGCCGCCGCCGAGCGCTCTGCGCATGCGCGCCGCCGCCGGGAAAGGAGCAACGCGCATGCGCCGCGCAGCCCGGGAAGGTGACCGGGCGGGAAGGGCGGCGGCGCATGCGCCGTGGGATGAGGGGGCGGGGGGAAATAAAAGGGGAGGTGCGCATGCGCGCTGCGGGTCATTCATTCGCTTGGCGCGGGGGGCGGGGCTTAATGATTGGCAGCGCGGTGTGGGCGCGGCCTAAAGGGGGCGTGGCCCCGTCGCGGATTGGAGGGTGGGGGGCGAAGGGGGCGTGGTTCGGCGCGGCCCCGCCCACGCGGTGACGTCACGGCGCGCCCCGGAGGAAGCGCGGGAAACGAAAGAAAAGGGCGGCTTTATTGAAACGGTACCAAACGGGGGGGGGAGGGGGGGGGGGAGCGGCACCCAGGGGTGCTGGGGGGGGAGGGGCGGCACCCACGGGGCAAGGGGAGGCACCCACAGGGTGGGGAGGGGCACCCATGGGTGCTGGGGGGCGGGGACAGGCGCCCACAGGGCGGGGAGAGGCACCCACAGGGTGGGGGAGGGCACCCATGGGTGCTGGGGGATGAAGAGGAGCACCCACAGGGTGAGGGAGGGCACCCCGAGGTGGGAAAGGGCACCCATGGGTGCTGGGGAGGGGAGGGGCAGCACCCACGGGGTTGGGTTTTGGCAGCTATGGGGTTGGGAAGGGCACCCATGGGTGCTGGGGCACCAGGACAGGCACCTACAGGGCGGGGACAGGCACCCATGGGTGCTGGGGGGCAGGGGTGACACCCACAGGGTTGGACTTTGGCACCTATGGGGTTGGGAAGGGCACCCTTGGGTGCTGGGGGGGGAGGGGCAGCACCCATAGGGCAAGGGGAGGCACCCACAGGGTGGGGAGGGCACCCATGGGTGCTGGGGGGCAAGGGTGACACCCACAGGGTTGGGCTTTGGCACCTATGGGGTTGGGAAGGGCACCCTTGGGTGCTAGGGGGTGGAGACAGGCACCTACAGGGTGGGGACAGGCACCCATGGGGCTGGGAAGGGCACCCATGGGTGCTGGGGGGGTAGGGGTGGCACCCACAGGGCAAGGGGAGGCACCCAGGGGGTGGGGGAGGGCACCCACGGGGTGGAGAAGGGCACCCATGGGTGCTGGGGGGGGAGGGGCAGCACCCACGGGGCAAGGTCAGGCACCCACAGGGTGGGGAGGGGCACCCATGGGTGCTGGGGGGCGGGGACAGGCGCCCACAGGGCGGGGACAGGCACCCACAGGGCGGGGGAGGGCACCCATGGGTGCTGGGGGGTGGAGACAGGCACCCACAGGGTGAGGGAGGGCCCCCCGAGGTGGGAAAGGGCACCCATGGGTGCTGGGGGGGGAGGGGCAGCACCCACGGGGTTGGGTTTTGGCAGCTATGGGGTTGGGAAGGGCACCCATGGGTGCTGGGGCACCAGGACAGGCACCTACAGGGCGGGGGCAGGCACCCATGGGTGCTGGGGGGCAGGGGTGACACCCACAGGGTTGGACTTTGGCACCTATGGGGTTGGGAAGGGCACCCTTGGGTGCTGGGGGGTGGAGACAGGCACCCACAGGGCAAGGGGAGGCACCCATGGGGCTGGGAAGGGCACCCATGGGTGCTGGGGGGGTAGGGGTGGCACCCACAGGGCAAGGTCAGGCACCCACAGGGTTGGGGAGGGGCACCCATGGGTGCTGGGGGGGGAGGGGCAGCACCCACAGGGCAAGGTCAGGCACCCACAGGGTTGGGGAGGGCACCCATGGGTGCTGGGGTTTGGGGACAGGCGCCCATAGGGCGGGGACAGGCACCCAGGGGGTGGGGAGGGGCACCCATGGGTGCTGGGGGGGGAGGACGAGCACCCACGGGGCAGGGAAAGGCACCCCCAAAACTTATGGGGCAGGGAGAGGCACCCACGGGGGCAGTGGGGTGGGGACGGGCACCCACAGGGGGGGCGAGCACCCATGGGGGGCCGTGGGGGGGACCAGACCCCCCAGGGCCCCCCAAATCCCCTCTGTGGGGTCGGGGGGGATCCGGCGTCGGGCTCAGCGGCCGGCCCGGCCGAGGGAGCTGTGGGGAGAGGAGGGAAATGAGGTAAAAAAAAAAAAGCCCAAAACCTAATAAAAAATCCCAAAACCCAGCAAAGAAAAACCAAAATCTAAAAAAAAGAGCCCAAAACCCCAATAAAAGAGCCCAAACCCCAATAAAAGAGCCCAAATCCCAAAAAAAGAGCCCAAAACCCCAATAAAAGAGCCCCAAGCCCCAATAAAAAGACCCCAAACCCAATAAAAGAGCCCCAAACCCCAATAAAAAGACCCTAAACCCAATAAAAGATCCCAAGCCCCAATAAAAGATCCCAAACCCCAATAAAAAGAGCCCCAAACTCCCAAAAAAGAGCCCAAAACCCCAATAATAGAGCCCCAAACCCCAAAAAAGACCCCAAACCCAAAAAATAGAGCCCCAAACCCCAATAAAAAGACCACAAACCCAATAAAAGAGCCCCAAACCCCAATAAAAAGACCCCAAACCCAATAAAAGAGCCCCAAACCCCAATAAAAAGACCCCAAACCCCCCAAAAAAGAGCCCCAAATGCAATAAAAGACCCCAAACCCCCAATAAAAAGACCCCAAACCCCAATAAAAAGACCACAAACCCAATAAAAGAGCCCCAAACCCCAATAAAAGAGCCCAAACCCCAATAAAAAGAGCCCAAACCCCAATAAAAAGAGCCCAAACCCCAATAAAAGAGCCCAAAACCCCAATAAAAAGACCCCAAACCCAATAATAGAGCCCCAAACCCCAATAGAAAGACCCCAAACCCCAATAAAAAGACCCCAAACCCCAATAAAAAGACCCCACCCCCCCCCAAAAAAGACCCCAAACCCCAATAAAAAGACCCCAAACCCAATAATAGAGCCCAAAACCCCAATAAAAGAGCCCAAAACCCCAATAAAAAGACCCCAAAGCACAATAAATAAAACCCAATAAAAGACCCCAAAACCCGACAGAAAACCCCAAAGCCCAATAAAAGACCCCCAAATCCAATAAAACCCGAAACCCAATAAAAAAAAATCCAATAAAAGACTCCACAACCCAATAATAAACACCAAGAACCCAATGGAAGACCCCAAAGACCAATAAAAACCCAACGAGAGACCTCAAAACCCAACGAGAGACCCCAAAACCCAATGAAAAAAAACATTAAAACCTGACAAGAGACCCAAAAACCTGATGAGGGACCCCAAAACCCGACGAGGGACCCCAAAACTCAATGAAAAAAAACACTAAAACCCAACGAGAGACCCCAAAACCCAACGAGAGACCCCAAAACCCAACGAGAGACCCCAAAACCCAAGGAAAAAAACACTAAAACTCAACAAGAGACCCCAAAACCCAAGAGACCCCAAAACCCAACGAGAGACCCCAAAACCCAAGGAAAAAAAACACTAAAACCCAACAAGAGACCCCAAAACCCAACGAGAGACCCCAAAACCCAATGAAAAAAACACTAAAACACAACGAGAGACCCCAAAACCCAACAAGAGACCCAAAAACCCAACGAGAGACTCCAAAACCCGACGAGGGACCCCAAAACCCAAAGAAAAAAACACTAAAACCCAATGAGAGACCCCAAAACCCAACGAGAGACCCCAAAACCCAACGAGAGACCCCAAAACCCAACGAGAGACCCCAAAACCCAACGAGAAACCCAAAAACCCAACGAGAGACCCAAAACCCTATAAAGGAAACCCAAAACCCTATAAAGGAAACCCAAAACCCTATAAAGGAAACCCCAAACCCTATAAAAGGCCCCCCAAACCCAAATAAAAGACCCCAAAACCCAACGAAACGCCCCCAGAACTCGCCTGGCGCGGCGCTGCCGCTCGCCCTCGCCCCCCCCGTTGAGGGTCCTTATGGGGTCGGCGCCGTCCGTCCCCGTAGGGCGCCGCGGACCCCGCTCGGCCAGGAAGGGGCGGAGGCTGCCCCGCACCGGGGACCCCCCCGCGCGCCCCGCCGTCAGGTTGAAGGGCCAGGGGGGCTCCGCTTCTTCCCTTAAAACTACGGGGCGGCCCCATAAAATAATGGGGTGGGGGGGTGGGGATAGGAAATCCACCCCCCGGCCCCGTTATGGGGTCGTGTGTTGGGTTTTTTTGTCCCCCCCCCTCCCCCAGTGTCCCGCGCCTTACAGTCGCGCTCCGGTAAGGAGTAGGGTTTGATCTCCTCCTCGGGGCGTTTTTGGGGTGGGCGGCGCCCCTATAACCCCTCTAAGTCCCCTATAAGCCCCCTAAAGCCCCTACAACTCCCTAAATCCCCTACAAGCCCCTATAACCCCTAAATCCCCCATAACTCCCCTAAATCCCCCATAACTCCCCTAAATCCCCCATAACTCCCCTAAAGCCCCTACAACTCCCTAAATCCCCTACAAGCCCCTATAACCTCCTAAATCCCCCATAACTCCCCTAAATCCCCTACAACCTCCCTAAATCCCCTACAACCTCCCTAAATCCCCTACAACCCCCTAAATCTCCTACAACCCCATAAATCCCCATAAATCCCCTACAACCCCATAAATCCCCTACATCCCCTATAACCCCCCTATAGCCCCCTGAAATCCCCTACAAGCCCCCTAAATCCCCTATAACCCCTTAAATCCCCTAAACCCCCTAACTTCCCTGCAACCGCCCTAAATCCCCTCAACGCCCCTAAATCCCCTACAACCCTCCTAAATCCCCTAAACCCCCTAAATCCCCTACAAGCCCCTATAACCTCCTAAATCCCCTAAATGCCCCTAAATCCCCTAAACGCCCCTAAATCCCCTAAATGCCCCTAAATCCCCTAAACGCCCCTAAATCCCCTAACCCCCCTACAACCCCCCTAAATCCCCTAAGCCCCCCATAACCCCCCTACACACCCTACAACCTCCCTAAATCCCCTATAACCCCATAAATCTCCTATAACCTCCCAAATCCCCTATAACCTCCCAAATCCCCTATAACCCCCCCCCCTAAATCCCCTAAGACCCCCAAACCCCCCTAAATCCCCTACAACCTCCCTAAATCCCCTATAACCCCATAAATCTCCTATAACCTCCCAAATCCCCTATAACCTCCCAAATCCCCTATAACCTCCCAAATCCTCTAAATCCCCTATAACCCCCTAAATCCCCTATAACCCCCTAAATCCCCCAAAACCCCCTAAATCCCCCAAAACCCCCTAAATCCCCTATAACCCCCTAAATCCCCTATAACCCCCTAAATCCCCCAAAACCCCCTAAATCCCCCAAAACCCCCTAAATCCCCTAAATCCCCCCCTGCTCACCAGGCCGGTTGCTGAAGAAGCCCTCAAAGATGACGAAGTTGTTCACCTAAAAGGGAAAAAGGGGACGTGGGGGCGGCGATCCCAAAAAATTAATAGGGTTTTCCCCCACCCCCGGGGCCGTTTCAGAGCTCTGCGCCCCCGTGGGGCAGATTTTGGGGTGTTTACCCCCAAAAACTAAACCCCAAGGGGTCTTTGTGGGGTTTGGGACCATATGGGGGCAAAGTTTGGGGATTTTTGCCCCGTTTTGGGGTCGACCCTATAAAGGGGGGCAAATCTCAGAGGAGTTTCCCCCCCATGGGGTCAAATCTTGGGGCATTTTCTCTCTTTTGGGGGCAAATCTTGGGGCGTTTGCCCCTTTTTGGGGCATTTTCTGGGCTTTTTGGGATGTGAGGCCACGCTTTTGGGGCTTTTTGGGGTGAATCCTATAACTTTACCCCAAATAAACGAAGCTTTGAAGCCATTGGGGTGTTATTAGGGACCAATACCCCTTTCTAGGGCAAAATTTGGAGGCGTTTACCCCTTTTTGGGTCATTTTTTGGGGTGTGAGGGCGTGCTTTGGGGCTTTTGGGGGCATTTTCTGGGCTTTTTGGGGTGTGAGGTCACGCTTTTGGGGCTTTTTGGGGTGAATCCTATAAGATTACCTAAAATAAACGAAGCTTTGAAGCCGTTTGCTGCTCTCGGCGGCGTTTTTCGGGACAAAAAGCCCCCGGGAAAAGCGCGTGGGGAGGGGAAAAACCCCCAAAATTTTACGGGGGGGGATGTCGGGGACCCTAAAAAGGGTTTTGGGGTGGGGGCTGACCCCAAACTCACCTGCGGGATGGGGTGGCAGAGCCCGTAGTGCTTGCTCAGGAAGGCCAGCAGCTTCTCCGAGGGGCGGTCGACGGCCAGGCGCCACGGCTCCATCCGCTCGCTCTGACCCGGGGGAGGGGGGGGGGGACACTTTTAGGACCCCCCCTGGACATTTTGGGACCCCCCCGAGTCCTTTTGGGGTCCCTCCGGGTCCTTTTGGGGTTCCCCCGGGTCATTTATGGCCCCCTTTGGTCATTTTGGGGCTCCCCCGAGTCATTTTGGGCCTCCCCGGGTCATTTTGGGCCCCCCCGGGTCATTTATGGCCCCCCTGGGTCCTTTTGGGGCCCCCCCCCGACATTTTGGGACCCCCCCCGAGTCCTTTTGGGGTCCCTCCGGGTCCTTTTGGGGTTCCCCCGGGTCATTTATGGCCCCCTTTGGTCATTTTGGGGCTCCCCCGAGTCATTTTGGGCCTCCCCGGGTCATTTTGGGCCCCCCCGGGTCATTTATGGCCCCCCTGGGTCCTTTTGGGGCCCCCCCCGACATTTTGGGACCCCCCCCGAGTCCTTTTGGGGTCCCTCCGGGTCCTTTCGGGGTTCCCCCGGGTCATTTATGGCCCCCTTTGGTCATTTTGGGGCTCCTTGGGGTGATTTTGGGGCTCCCCTGAGTCATTTATGGCCCCCCCGGGTCCTTTTGGGCCCCCCCGGGTCCTTTTGGGGCCCCCCCCGACATTTTGAGACCCCCCCCGAGTCCTTTTGGGGTCCCTCCGGGTCCTTTTGGGGTTCCCCCGGGGTCATTTATGGCCCCCTTTGGTCATTTTGGGGCTCCTTGGGGTGATTTTGGGGCTCCCCTGAGTCATTTATGGCCTCCCCGGGTCCTTTTGGGCCCCCCCGGGTCATTTATGGCCCCCCCGGGTCCTTTTGGGGCCCCCCCGGGTCCTTTTGGGGTCCCCCCCGGGTCATTTATGCCCCCCCCCCGGTCATTTTGGGGCTTTTTGGGTCACTTTTGGGGCCCCCCCCGGTCATCTTTAGCCCCCACCCAGGTTATTTCCCCTCCCCGGGTCATTTTGGGGGCCCCTGGGTCATTTTTGCCCCCCCCCCAATCACTTCTGCCTCCCCCCCAGGGTCATTTTTGCCCCCCCCGGGTCATTTTGAGTCCCATGGGGTCATTTTTGGGGTCCCCTGGGTCATTTTTACCCCCCCCAGGGTCATTTTTATCCCCCCCGGGATCATTTTGGGCCCCTTTTAATCATTTTTAACTCACTTTTAACCCCATTTGGGTCATTTTACCCCCCTCCAAGTCACTTTTGTCCCCCCCACGGGTCATTTTTGCCCCCCTGGACCATTTTTAGCCCCCCCGGGGTCATTTTTACCCCCCCCTGTTCATTTTTAGCCCCCCCCCGGGCACCTTCAGCATGTGCTGGAAGAGCTCCCTGCCGTAGCCGTGCCGCTGCAGCGACTCGTGGACGTAGAAGTCGAGGACGCAGAGCGGCTCCGCCTCGTTGTGCGCCCCGCTGTGGTCCTGGGGGGGGGTCCACAGACATTTGGGGGGGGCCACAACCATAAAGGGGGGGGGCACAACCCTATAGGGCGCTATAAAAAGTGGGATTTGACCCCAAAAACTCACCAGCAGGAAGAGTTTCTTGTAGCCCACCTTGAGGAACCCGATCACCGCCGCTTTGCTGTTCCTGGGGGGGGGCAAAAAAGGGGCCGGGGGGGGTCGCTGAGCCCCCCCCCCCGAGCTCCCACCCCATAAAGGGGGGGGGGGGGCGTTGGCCCCACTCACCCTCGTCCCTCGGCGTCCCGCAGGATGTAGAGCACGTGGCGGTTGCTCTCCATGCGCGCCGCGCTGGTGACGGGGGCCGGCAGCCCCTGAGCCTGCGGGGAGGGGGGGGGGGGGACACAAAAAATAAAAAGGGGGGGGCGTTATGACCCAATTTTACCTTTTTTTGCCCCGTTTTTTTGCCCTTTTCGTACCTTGGCGGAGGCTTTGCCCAGCTCGTCGATCACCGTCCGCAGCTGCTGCTCCAGGTCCCCCCTGTGGTGGTTTTTTTTTTTTGGGGGGGGGGGGGGGGGTCAGTGGGTGCCCCCCCCTCCCGGGGTACAGGGAGGGAGGGGGTGGAGGCCGATGGGCCTCCAACCTTCCCACAATGCACTGGGGGGAGGCCAAGGGGCCTCCATTCTTCCCAGTATGCACTGGGGAGGGCTAATGGGGGCCTCCGTCCTTCCCAGTATGTATTGGGGGAGGTCAGTGGGCCTCCATTATTCCCAGTATGTACTGGGGAGGTCTAATGGGGGCCTCCGTCCTTCCCAGTATGTATTGGGGGAGGTCAGTGGGCCTCCATTACTCCCAATATGTACTGGGGAGGGCTAATGGGGGCCCCCGTCCTTCCCAGTATGAATTGGGGGAGGTCAGTGGGCCTCCATTATTCCCAGTATGTACTGGGGAGGGCTAATGGGGGCCTCCGTCCTTCCCATAATGCTTTGGGGTGAGGCCAATGGGCCTCCACTTTCCCAGCACGCACTGGGGTGAGGCCAGTGGGCCTCCATCCATCCCAGAATGCACTGGGGAGGGCTAATCAGGGCCGCCATCTTTCCCAGTACGTACTGGGATGAGGCCAGTGGGCCTCCATCCTTCCCAGTATGTATTGGGGGAGGTCAATGGGCCTCCGTTATTCCCAGTATGCACTGGGGAGGGCTACTGGGGCCTCCAATCTTCCCATAATGCCTCGGGGTGAGGCCAATGGGCCTCTAAACTTCCAGAATGCACTGGGGAGGACGAATGGGGGCCTCCATCCATCCCATAATACCTTGGGGCGAGGCCAAGGGGCCTCCATTATTCCCAGTATGCACTGGGGTGAGGCCAACGGGCCTCTACACTTCCCAGAATGCCTTGGGGCAAGGCCTATGGGCCTCCATCCCTCCCACAATGCACTGGGGTGAGGCCAAGGGGCCTCCATCCTTCCCACAATGCACCGGGGTGAGGCCAACAGGGCCTAAATCCTTCCCACAATGCCTCAGGGCGAGGCCCCTGGGCCTCCACCTTTCCCACAATGCTCCGGGGCGAGGCCAACGGGCCCCACCCTTCCCAGCATGCCCCACGCCCCCCCCCCCATTAACCGCCCTGCCCCGTGGCTCCTTTCCCAGCATGCCCCTGCCCTTCCTCCCCCTTTTTTGTTTTTTTTCCCAGCATGCACCGGGCGGGCCCAGCCCAGGCCCGAGCCTGAGGCCTAGGCCCACGGCCCGGTACCGGTGGGCGGGCCCGCGGTGCCCGGCAGGCCGCAGGTGCTGGTCCACCACGGAGACGCGCTCGCCCAGCACGGCCGCTACGTCGAACGGGAACTCCATGGCCCCGCCGCCGCCGCCGGGCCTGGCCTGGCCCCGGGCCTCGTCGGTGCCGCCGCCGCCGCCGCCAGGCCCGGCCGGCGCCAGGCCCGGCCCTTAGCAACCGCCCTTAGCAACGGGCCACGCCCCTCCCGGGGCCGCCAGGCCAATCGCAGCCCGCCCCTCCTAAGGCAAGCCACGCCCCTTAGCAACCAAACCCCGCCCCTTAGCAACCCCTAGCAACAAGCCCCGGCCCTTAGCAACCACCTCCGGCCCCCTAACAGCCCTGTACCACTAAGCCCCGCCCCTTAGCAACCAAACCCCGCCCCCTAGCAACCACCTCCACCCCCAGTAGCCCTGTACCACTAAGCCCCGCCCCTTAGCAACCAAACCCCGCCCCCTAGCAACCATCCGTGGGCCCTAGCAGCCCTTTACCAATAAGCCCCGCCCCCTAGCAACCCCTACCAAAAACCCCACCCCCTAGCAACCCTTTAGCAACAAGCTCCACCCCTAGCAACCTCCCCACCAATCCCCGCCCTCCACCAACCCCTTACCACCCAATCCCCGCCCCTTAGCAACCTCTCCCAGCAAGCCCCGCCCCTTAGCAACCCCTTCTTCACCAAGCCCCGCCCCCTAACAACCCCCTTAGCAACAAGCCCCGCCCCTCACCCCCCCTGAGGAAGAAGACGGCGGCCATTTTGTGCGTGCCCGGCCGCCATTTTGTGCGCCCGGCCGCCATTTTGTGCCACGTTCCCCCCGGCTCCTGCCAACAAAGGAGCGCACTCGGCGGGGCTCCAGCCGCTTTATTCCTCCCTCCAGCCCCTCACGGAGCCTCGGGGGCTCCTCCCGGGGCCGGGCCGCCCTCCTCCTGCCAGAGGTAGTCCTTGTAGAGGCGCCTGAGGCGGGCGACGGAGGCGGGGGGGGGCTGCTGCCAGTCGTACCACGGGTACCAAGGGCGGCCGGCCTCCAGCTGCGGGGCCGGCGGCGTCTTCCCCACAGCTGGGGGGCGGGTGGCGAAGTCGTCCTGAGGCACCGGCACGAAGGGGACGTGCAGCCACAGCAGCCCTGTGAGGAAAAAATGGGGTTAAAGGCGTTAAAAGGGTTAAAAGGGCACCCACGGGTGCTGGCGGGCACCCATGGGTGCTGCCACCCTTGGGTGCTGCCTCCTTAGGGGGTGCCGGGGCTCACCGTGGTCTTGGGCTTTGGTGATGGCCTTCAGCAGGAGCTTGTGCTGCTTCATGCAGACCCCTAGGGTGGGAAATGGGGGGGTAAGGGGCGTCCCGAGGCCGTCCCCGCAGCACCCATGGGTGCTCCCTCACCTGTGTGGGTGGGGTGGAAGATGGAGCCCGAGTGGGGGCAGACGAACTGGTCCAGGAGCTTCACGTTCTGCGGGGAGAGGAGGAGGAGGAAGATGAGGAAGAGCAGGGGGAGGAAGGGGGAAGGGGGTGCCCCCAAATCCGGTCCCAAATCCGCGAAAATCTCACCCGAAAATCCACGAAGAGGTGGCGGTCCCGGCAGATGGGGCAGGGGTTCCCCACCCGCTTCCCCTTGCGCTGGGAGGAAAAAGGCCAGGAATAGTCCTCAGTTCCTGCCCAGTGTCTCCCAGTATCACCCAATTCCCTCCCAGTGTCCCCCAGTTCCTCCTCTGTGTCCTCCAGGGCCCTTCCAGTTCCCCCCAGTTCCTTTCCAATGTCTCCCAGTTCCCTCAGTGTCCCCCAGGTCCCTCCCAGTGTCCCCCAGTTCCTCCTCAGTGTCCTCCAGGGCCCTTCCACTTCCCGCCCTGTGTCCCCCAGTTCCCCCCAGGTCCTTTCCAATGCCCCCAGTGTCCCCCAGTTCCCTCCCAGTGTCCCCCAGTTCCCTCCAAGTGTCCCCCAAGTCCTTCCCAATGTCCCCCACGGCCCTCCCAGTGTCCCCCTGCGCCCCCCAGGTCCCTCCCAGTGCCCCTCCAATTCCCCCCAGTTCCCTCCAGTGTCCCTTAGCTCAATCCCAGTACCCCCCAGTTCCCCCCAGTCCCTCCCAGTTCCTTCCCAGTGTCCTCCAATTCCCTCCCAATGCCCCTCAGGTCCCCCTTAGTGCCACCCAAAGCCCCCCAGACTCCCCCCAATCTCCCCCAGCTCCTTCCCAGCACCCTCCCAGCCCTTCCCAGTTCCTCCCAGTCCCTCCCAGTACCCCCCCATCTCACCAGACAGGCCTTGCGGGTGCGCTGGGGCGGGACGGCGCCCTTGTAGTTGCGCCGGTAGCCGAACCAGACGGGTTTGTCCCCGTACGCCTCCTGGTACTCTGCGGGGTGGGGGTGCAGGACCTCAGACACCCCGAGGACCCCCCGAAATCGGGGCAACCGACCGAAATTTGGGGACAAACCCGAAGATTTTGGGGAAAAAAAAAAAAAAAAGCCGTACCTGCGCTCTCCAGGTACTCCCAGGGCTTCTCCTTGTAGGGGGATGGGGGCTCTGAGGGCTTGGGGGGCGCCTCGGAGCTGCAGGGCCGGGCCGGGGGGACACCCTGGGGACAGGGGGGGGTGATGACGTCACGGGGGGGCACCCTAGGGTGCTGGTGACGTCATGGGGGCACCCTAGGGTGCTGGTGACGTCACGGGGGGGCACCCTAGGGTGGCGGTGACGTCATGGGGGGGGTATTTTAGAGCTGTGATGTCATGGGATGTGTTGGGGGGGGTGCAGAGACTGAACGACCCCATGTGTGACGTCACACGAGGGATGTAATGACGTCAGCACGGCTCGGTGACGTCATGACACCCCCAGTGACGTCATAACACACGCTGTGACCCCTCCAGACCTCCCTCCGCCTTAGCGAAACCCCCTCAAATAAACCAATAACTAAATAAACGAACAAATAAGTAATTAATTAATTAAATAAGCAATGATGGAACCTCCTCGCCGGCGTCACGCGGCCCGGGGCGCGGCCCGCCGCGTGACGTCACGCCCGCACGTGGCCAGCGCGCTGACGCCACATCCGCGGCCCTCCCCGCCCCCCTCCCGGCCCCGTTAGGCCCCGGTAACCCCCGGGACCCCCTCCCCGAGCCCCCCCCGGCCTCACCTGGCCCCACAGCGGCCGCCCCGCTCCCCGCAGGGCCCCCGCCGCCGCCCGTAGCAGCGCCAGGCCCCCGCCCGCCGCCATCTTCCCGCCGCGCTGCGCATGCGCGGGGCGCGGCGAGGGAGGGGCGCGGGCGCCGCCATTTTGTTGTACGGCAAAGCCGAAACTCCCCCTCCCTTCTTTCAGTATCCCCTTCATCAGGTTTTTTATTCCTTTTTTTAATTCTTTTTCCTCCCTTGAGGAGCCCCTCGCGGTTTTAAGGCGATTCCTGACTAAAAAAAAGAGAGAAAAAAGGGGAATAAATACTGCGCATGCGCGGCTTGCAAGAAGGGGGGGGCGCCGCACCCCGCGCATGCGCGCTGCGAGCCGCCGAATAAAAACTGCGCCACACGGCCCGGGGAACAATAGCGGGCGGCGGCCGCGCATGCGCGCCGCGCCGGGCCCCCCCCTTCCCCTTCTGCGCACGCGCCGCCGGCCTCAAGGTCGCGCGGCGGCTCCTGAAGGGCGGGCGGGCGGGGGGCGTGGCCGGGCGGCGCGCGCCGAGGGGCGGGGCCGGGTATAAAAGGCGCCGCCCGCGCGGCCCCGCCGCCATTCTGGGGTCTGGTTAGAGGTGAGTACAGAGCTCCCGCTGCGGGGGGCGCCGGGGCGGCGGGGGCGGCGGGCAGCGGCTTTGGGGGGGGGGGGGGGGGGGCTCTTCGCCTCCTTAAACCCCCCCCGGGTTGCGGAGGGCCCCGGGGCCACCCCCCCACTGTAGGGCCAGCGTTCTTTTCCCCCTTCACCAAGCGGCGGCCCCCCCCCCCCCCCCCCTTCCAGCCACGCGGGGGGGGGTGGGGGGGGGCCTCCAGGCTTTTGTTACCTCAGAACTGAGGAGAAAACCCCCGAAAAAGAGCCCCAAAAGCCCCTTTTCCGGCTTTCACAGCCTTGAAACGACGCTTCCCGTCGTTTTTTTTGTATTTTTCACCCCCCTTCCCTTTAAATTTAAGCCACGCCGGGGATGCTGAGTGCTAATCGTGTCGTGTTTTTTTTATTATTTTTTATTTTTTTTTTTTTACCTTTTAATTTCCATTTTTACTCACTGTCGTGTCCCCCCTTCCCCCTCGCTTGTTCTCCCCGCTCCAGGTTTGGCTGCTCTCGAGAGAGAAAAAACAAAAAAAAAAACAAAAAAACAAAACAAAAATCTCAAAAAAAAATACAAAAAAAAAAAGCCGCCGACGCCTTTGCCAAGAGAAAAGCCCGGGGACCAAAAAACCAAAGCGAAACCCCCCCCTGCTGCCCCGAAGACCCCAAAAATCAACCCAAAAAAAAAGCCTCGGACCGTCCTGGGGAAGCCGTCGCAAACTCTCCTTTGTGAAGGAAACTTCGCCACTTAAACATAATTCCCTCTCTTTCCCCCCAAAACAAACAAACCTCTTCCCCCCCCCCCCCCCTTTCCCCTTCCCCTTTCCTTTACCTCCCTTTCCTCGATCAGATTTTTCTCTTCTTATTTTTCGTTTTTTTTTTTTAAATCCTGGGAAAAAAAGCAACTTATTTTTTATTTTGGTTTTTTTTCCCCCCCTCCCAAGGTTTAGCTCGACAAAAAGACGCAATTTACCTCTCCTTCCTCTCTCCCTCCTCAAAAAAAAAAAAAACAAACATAAATACAAAAACATCAAAAATACAAAAAAAAACAAGGACCACCAGGAGAGAAACAAAACAAAAGTTGCTGTATTTTTTTTCTTTTTTTTTTAAAAGCCATGAGCAAAAACAAAGAATTTTTTTCGCTAATACACCACTAATGCCAAAATCCAAACTTGAAGCGCTGTCGCCGAGAAAAAAAATTGGATAGTAAGTGTTGCCTTTTCCAAAAAGCCCCGAAAAAAGGGGTAAAAGCGCCCCAAAATGAAGCCCTCCTCGGTGCCAGAGGAGAAGGGGAGGAAGAGCCCCCGAGTGTGTGGTTCGAGGAGGGCGTTTTAGGCTTCGTTTCAGGTGGTTTACCCTTAAAATCGGGGGCGTTTTGGTTAAAAAAAACAAACAAAAAACACCCAAAAAAATGGAAAAAAAATAAGGTTTGGGGGGGGAAAAAAGGGGCTCGTAGCGAGCTCCGGGCGCTTTCCGAAGGGTTCATGAGCTCCCACGCAAAAGCTGGCGGTGTTTTGAGCCGGAAAAAAAATCGCTTTTTTTTGTGTGGGAGACCCCCAATTTTTGGGCCGAAAAAGGGAGCAATCTGTACATAAAGATTGCGGCAGCTTTTTGAGGAGGGGGCTGCGGCGGGGTGGTTTTTTTGGGGGGGGGTGGGAAGGGAGCTTTTATGGGGGGGGGGGGGGAGTTGAATTTAAGCTTTTTAACTTGGAAATGTTGCCGTTTTGTTGATTTAATCTTTATATTTTTATTTTTTTACATTTTTTTTAGGATTTTTTTCCCTATTGCGCGTGGGGAAATGGCGTCGGGTGGATTGGGGGGGGGGGGGGGGATAAAAACCCAAGCTTGGAGTGGGGGTTTGGGGGGGGGGGGGTGGAAATCGCGGGTGCAATCTAGCCATAAAGATTGCTAGGCAGGTTTTGAGGCCGAAAAGCGACCCGTTTGGGGTTGAAAAAGGGGAAAAAAGCCCCAAAATGGGGGGGAAAAAGGGGGTTTTAACAACAAAAAGACGACGCTCCGCACGCGCTCGGCCCCAACATGGCGCGGCCAAGCGCCCGCTCTTTGTCCCCTTTTTGCTTTTATGTTTTTTTTTCCCTTTTTTTTTTATTTTTTATTTATTTCCTTGCAGGTTTCTCGCCCTCCCAACCCCCCCCCCGGGCTCGGTTTCGCCCCCCCCTTTTGGATTTAACTTGATTTTTTTTTTTTCGCTGTAGGGCTGAAACAAAAAAACCCACCAGGATTACGGATTTGGGGGGGGGGGGGTTTCGTGCTGTCGCTCTTAAACCCATATTTTAATTTTTTTTAATCTCTCCCCCCCCTTTTTTTTCTTTGTTTTCTCGCCTAACCTCCCCCCCCTCCCCCGACCCCAAAATCCTTCTTTTTCTGCTTAAAATGGCGCCGGGGGCCTCCCCGAGGCCCTGCCCGCGTCGCTGCCGCCGCTCCCGGCCAAACCCCTCCCACCGTGGCCGCCCTCGCCCGGGGGGGGCCCCCCCTTTTCCCCCCTTCCCCCCCCCTTTTCCCCCCTCCCCAAAACCCCCCCCAATTCCCCCCAAACCCCCCAAATCCCCCAAGACCCCCCCCCAATTCCCCAACCCCCCCCCCCTCCTTTTAACCACCCCCCTGGCTTTCATCTGCAGGACCCCCAGCACCTTGTAGGATCCAGCCTTTGCCCCCCCCCTTAAACAAAAACCTCTATTTTTTACATTTTTAACCGTTTATTAATTTTTTTTCCCTACTTTCTCCCCCGCCAGCCGTCTCGCCACCCGGGATTTCTTGTGCCAGGAGGGAAATGCTACCACCGGGCCGTGCCCCCCCCCCCCCAAACCCCAAAAATACCCTTTTTTGGGGCTCGGGGGGGGGAGCTCAGCCTCCCCCCAGCCTCATTTTTGACCGTTTTTGCCTTTTTTTTAACCAGCAAAAGGGAGGGGAACGGCCACAACCCGCCGGGTAAGCGAAAAACCAAACATTTCACAACCTTCATTCCTAAAATCTAAGTTATTTCCCCGCTTTTTAATATTTTTCTATATTCTTTAATAGCTTTTATATATTTTCAATCATTTTTATATATTTTCAATCATTTTTATATATTTTTATATACTTTTAATCATTTTTATGTATTTCTATACATATTAATGTATTTTTAACGTATTTTTAAGTATTTTAGGTATTTTTTAACATTTTAGCTCTTTTTTCTCTGCCATCGCCCTCTCCATGCAGCAACGACTCCCGTGGCAGACCCTCGACGCCCGATTTGGGTTAAAAAGAGCCCGAATTTGCAGGATTTTGGTTAAAAAGAGCTCCAAAATCGCTATTTCCTCCCTTTTTTAATCTTTTTTTTTAATATTTCACCCCAAAATAACAGCGGGGCCCCTCCCGGCGCAGTGGTAGCATTTCCCAAGGGGGGTGGGAGCAAATTTGGGGGGCAGCCCCTGTGCCCCCCCCCCTCACACCCCATTTTTGGGGTCTCCCCCCTTCTTCTCTGTGGGTGAGGCGGTTTTGCAGCCCGGCCTCCGGCTCGGGATTGGGCAAAACTGGGCTGGAAAAGGCAGAAATAGGGATTTTGGTGGTTCCTATTGTTGGCGGGGGGGGTCGGGGGGGTGTTTGTGGCCCTAAACCGAGTGGTTTTGGGGAAAAATGGGCAAAAAAGGCCTAAAAAATGGGGTGAGGTGGGGCCAGGCTGAGCCAAACCCCCCTGGACAGGGCCTGAGGGGGGATTTGCCCCCCCCATGGTTGATTTGCTCCCCCCCAGGGGTGACTTACCCCTATTTTAGGGGGATTTTGGACATTTTTGGGGCCCCCCTGTGGTGTTTTTGCCCCCCCCTTGGTGGTGGTGGGGCTGTGCTTGGTGTTGGCTTCTGTGCCTGCCCCTAAAAATGGGGAAAAAACACTAAAAAGGGGGGAAAAAAACCCAGAAATGGGGGAAACCTTCCCCCAAAAGGGGTGAAACCCCCTAAAATGAGGAAAACCCCTAAAAATGGGGAGAAAAACCCTAAAAATGGGGAGAAAAACCCTAAAAATGGGGGAAAACTCCTAAAAATGGGGGAAAAACCCCAAATTCCTCCTTAAGGGCATTTTCCAGGTGGAAAATCCCCCCCCAAACAGGGCC